>DWJN01001375.1:0-18270 GCA_018248895.1 Carystus phorcus
CTACTGAAATTAATAATTATTTATATCGGAATTCAATGCATTTGTCTATTATCCTAGAATTACAAAAATGTTAATAACAATACTCATATGTTTACCAAAAGAGAAAGACGAGGAATAATACTGCGACCGAAACTTGTAAAACATTACTATCGATTTTAGAAGAAGCTAGTTAAAATCTACCACCACGCATGATTATCGTCGAGACTAAACTGTGTGATAAAGAACCCAGCGATCTCTAATAGAAGAAATCTGACGCCATAACCTAATCCGTTGTTCTAGAGGGTGCATCACTCACAGGGTTGGCTTAAAATCAAGGACGAATAGTGCCCCTTAAACCCCAAATCCGTAATATATCCGTTTATGATATGAAAACGACAAGGACAATAGTTTTACAATAATGAGCAATATGTTAACACTGTTATATTAAAATTTCAATGCGGCATACCTCAAGGGATAACTTTATGTCATCTTATCTTTATACCTAACTGTTACGAAACACGCCTTAAGCGACCCAACTGAACGGTGTTATGTAAAACAACTTCATAATATTGTTATGAAAGTGACGTGTCTTCGTCGTACCTCTACGCTATTTATTATGAAACTGTATAATAAAAGAAAAATATTCTCGCTATTTTATAGGATCGTTTCCGATCTTACTAAATACAATCTTGTAATCTCATTACTTATCCCTTTGTCTACTCGTTTGCATGTTCCGAATTAGATTCCTAAACGGTACCTATATTTGATTGACAGTCCTTATTGTATGGCCACATACAATGTAGAGTATAGTGTGTGACGATGGATTTATTATCAGTCTCACGCAACGAATCGTCTTCAACGTGTTGTAGCAAACACTTTCTCCAATCAGGTTCAAAGGCCTGCACAATAAGATCACCGGGAGTCTACCGACCTTCCCGTCTCCCGGGATGCCACCACCGTGGCGACCACCGGCGTGGCGCAACCCGACACCGCTCGTCAGCTGATCGACACGCTATGGGAACATTGTTTAAACCCCTTCCCCCCGCACCCCGCTACCGCACCCCGCGAAAAGCTTACGCTGACGCTTGCACTCACGCGAATTACGATCGTCTTCCGAGAGTGAGTTTATATATTCAACGCTCTCGACTCGTATAAAACTAGATGACCCAGCAAAAGTTGTTTTGCCATATAAATTATTATCTTAGAACTGTTTTGATAAACATAAAAATGGTTATAGTGGGTTAACCTTAAAAGTTAGACATATTATGCCGTCGCGTACTTTTCTTTATAACTTTTAGTGGGAACACTTTAGTAATAGTACATGATTTTTAATAAGTTTCAGCGTTTACTCAGGCCACGCAAGGAAAGCTTAAAATTTTGCGTTTTTTGCAATACTTTTTATTGCTGCTCCTCTCCTATTTATCTTAGCGTGATGTCATATAGCCTATACCCCTCCGCCATAAATGGACTATCTTACACTAAAATAGTTTTTCAAATCAATAATTTTTCAATTCAAATTCCTGAGAATAGCCCGTTCAAACAAACAAACTCTTCAGCTTTACATTATCTGTATAGATTAAACAAGGTGGTATCAGTTATTGCTGCATCGAAACCTATACTAATACTAGCTGTTCCGAAGATATTAGCTTGCAACATATAGAAATATTTCATTTCTATCGAATCGACTTGTGAATCGTAAACCATTGTCAAAACCATTTTATTTAAACACACAATAAAAATATAATGAAAATCGGGTCATCCAGTGAAACAAAAACAGACTATTTCAGAACCTTCTCCATTTTGAAGTCGGTTAAAAATGCGTATGAGAAAAACTATTCGAATATTAGCGAATGCCTACATACTAAATTATATAATACGTCAATAAGCAATAAGTCAACAACAAAGTTTAACTTAACCAATTACACGGCAACAAATCTTTAAGGTCGTAACCGAGCAGCTGTCTTCACGCACCTTGTCCACTAGACCTCGAACATTTCGACCATTAATTCAGTTAAATATTAAAAAATAACGCAATGATTGTCTATACTGACTAAATGTTCATAATTACAAAACAATTAATTGACTACTTTGTGTTCATTTAACAGATACAAAGTCTGTCCGTATGTTTGACCGCGCTGAACACAAAAACTCATTTTCATGTGATTTATACCAATGGATAAAATGATGAACGTCGAACGTTTTATGAAGCTTTCAAACTACAATATATGCGTTAGCATTGCAATAATTAGTACATTCTAGTAAATGTGAAGTAATGTAAATGAAAAGTCGAAATATGTGTTTCATAAAATTATTAGTTTCTACTGGGATTAATATATTCGTAGCCCCCCCTATTCTATTTCGACTGATGACGATTCGGTGATGTTATTGATATCCACGGGTGTTGTTGACCAGCTATCATCATGTCGGTAATTTGTTAGTTATGTTGGGAACCCAACATAATATTTATTAACTCTGTGGTTCTGTACAGTTACTCTATATAGAAAAAATATATTGTCTTATCTATGGCTAACAAATGGCTGTACTGACGAACTGTAGTTTCCTTTTAACCAGCGTACTACGAAACAAGTTAGTCCATTCATATTTTAAACTACGAGTAACAACTAGGCGTCAACGCGTCACTTCGCATTGACGATATGAACGTAAACAATTAATTAATTGTTATTGTCGTTGATTACTATATTTGTAAAACGTATTATAAATTACATATATTAGTTTTCTACGCACATTCTTCATGCAAACTTTTGCTATGCCAAATATCACATGGGTACACGCGTTATTAATAAAAACGAGAACAATGTATTTACGTATAGATAACTATTATATTATGTGTGTGTGTGTTAAATGAATTATAGTGTGCTTAAGTTTTATTAATTTCCATACGTTTCTAATGCGTGAGTGCTGACGAAGGAAAGAGATGAATGGAAGAAGAAGACATACAGCGTCGACCACAAGTAATGGGATAAGGACAGGGAGATGGTGATGATATGTTTCTAATGCATATTATATATGAATATAGATTTTCTGCGCAACTTCTCCATGTAAACAATGTTTCAAATTACTTTTCCATTCGCAAAATCGTCCTTAAAAGGGGTACAAAAGTTTTGCTTCACGTATTAATATTAAGGTAAATATTAAAGTATTCTGGTATACTGAATTTCATCAAACCGTTAACTTCAATGCATTGACCGGTACGTAATGTTTTGTATTTAAATACATATATCGCTGTCTAGTTTTACAAATGGCGTCGTCGACATTTCCGCTTCTATTCGGCATCTATAAATGTTAATACGTGTCGTATGAAAATATGATTTGTTTAAACCGAAATAGGTAACATAGAAGAATACGAGAAAAGATTTACAATGACATTTGAATGATGACTGTAATGTCCTGAGTACGTATGATATTCACCCAAGACACAAGAGGCTCCACCTGTATCACTGGCCCACTACACAACACGAGCGCGTGCGCACGTCTAACCCGCACCGAGTGCTGTACTCGACTGACAATTGACAGTTACCCTCTGTCAGTGTACGTGAGACAATTAAGTATCTATGTAGATACAAACATTACAATGATGATAACAATTTAAATTTCATAGTCATTTTAAATGTATTATATTTATAAGTTACTTGTAAAGGATAAATAAATAACGCCACACACTCATAGCCCCACACTAGGATACCTCGTGTCGTGGGTGCCATGGACAAAAAAGAAATACAATTACACACACACCCAGACCGAGAACAGAAATTTAAAGTCATCGTTTAAACTTCGGCCTCGCTGGGTATCGAACCTAGGATCCTTCGAACGGCGGTCGGGCGTGGTGACCATTACGCCACGTCGAAAAGTAAAGGAGTACAATAATTATCGTCCTCGTTGCGTGCCGTTGTCGGCCAGCGTCGACCACTGACCCACATCACTTGGAAAGCTCAAGAAAGCGCCATTGCGCAACTTTATAAATACATTTTTGTTAATTCGTTAAGGATCATTGTGTTACCAGTTGCGACACTCCTTTATTGGACACACAGACACGACACATTACTACATCTACAGGTATCATAAATAACACAACGAATGTAGTTAATTTAACTGAATGGACTGCTATTGAAGAGTTCCAGCTTCGATTCCCATGCGATTCAGACATTTATTGTTGTTTCTAGTTTGTTATTAGTGTAGATATTGATTAAAATAAGTGCTAAGTTTCTTTCATTTTTTTTATATAAGAAGCTTTTCCAAAATGGTGGCAGATGCAAAATATCTGACAGTCACAAGTGTATCTATACGGAAAAAATATTTGAGTTGGATTTAATTTATTAGAGTTTTATTTGCTGCGCCTTACAGAGTCCTTGATTACAAAATCCGTTTAATATTTCATTATTCGATACAATAAAGAATTAATGATTAAATGCTAACACACCGACCAACCAACACACTATTTTGTTCTGTGTTAGTGAGACTTAGACAATTTGATGTTGAAAATCTAGTTGAATTGAGAGACAAGAACGACTTGAAAACACACAAATAAGTCACGTATGTACTTAATCGTATCGAACCCAAACCCTTTCACTATGCGGATAGGAATACTATAATTCTTTTCTTTTTCTTTTATCTCTCACCTTCCTTAACCGGTAACATATCAGTGACACTTTACGTGTTGTAAATCTCCATGGACGACTGCTTACTATCACGTACCTCGACTGCCTGTTTGTTGGCGTTATGTATATAAAATAAGTTAATGATTCACGTCAACCCCACCTTATGATAAGTGAAAACGTCTAAGAAGGTAGATGCAGTAACTAAGTAAAAGCCTATTCACTCTCCTCTTGAAGAATCTATACTTCTATACTAATATATAAAGCTGAAGAGTTTGTTTGTTTGAACGGGCTAATCTCAGGAACTATTGGACCGATTTGAGAAATTCTTTTAGTGTGAGATTTATAGAGCTATAGACTATAGAACATCACGCTAAGATGAATAGGAGAGGAGCAGCAATAAAAAATATTGCGAAAACAGCAAAAATTTGAGCTTTCCATGCATGCGCTGAGTAAACTATGAATATTACTCAATAATTATGTATTACAAAATTGATCCCCTCTAAAAGTTCTAAATAAAAGTCCGCGATAGCATATGTCTAGCTTTTAAGGTTAACAGACTATAACCATTATTACGTTATAAAAATTGATATGGTAAAACAACGTTTGCTGGTACATCTAGTGTTTTATATATTTGATGAAATTCTTTTTATCATTACAAAAAGGGGGCACATTATAAGGAGTAGATTATTTCATAAGTATTAGTCAGAACGCAATAGGGAATATTTAAAATGTGTTACTTATACGTGAATTTGATACAAAGTTAAACTTTAAAATTATTTTGGGAAACTGAGCATGTTCCAGGTGTTTATAAGGGAAAGACCCTAGGCTTGAACTTCATAAAAACATTTTTACTATTTCAGGGCAATTACAAAATAACCGTTTTAAAATTGCCTCTTAATAGTGTAAATGAGAATCTAGACGAGTTATGGTTTCTAAAACCTCTCATGGTTTTTAAAACACGTCAAATTATCGTTTAGGTAAGTACATTTTATATACACACTAGCAAACCCAGCCACGCGTTGCTGTTACTAAGGTATACATACACAATTTAGCAGACTAATTAATTACCTTACACCGCCATCTGTTAGAATCTTATGGAATTGATTCTTTATAATATATTACACAAATAATATTGCGACTATAAATTGAGATGTAAGCTATCCTATCTTTCTAGTTGGATCAGAAAGGACACGGTGGGCAAAATTTGATTAAAATCGGTTAAGTAGTTCAGGAGTCCATCGCGGACAAACACCGTGACACGTAATTTATATATATTAAGATGTGTATATTAGATCGAAATGACCGGCGCGGCGGTGAACACTTACAGTTCAAGCGAGTGACACAGCAGCCACTTCTGCATCTCTTAAGTTGTTTATTCGCATTGTTTGAATTTTTATTATTTAGTTACACAGTTTTTGTTATTTAACTAAATAGAACTAAATAACATTAATGTAGCTCTCAGATGAATAAATCAGTTGTTCCCGGCAAGACACATAATTAACTAACAAATATTATGTAGCTTACTTAATACTTCGCTTCTTTAAAAATATAATATTTTTGTACGTAGCACAGCATTTAAATCGAATAAAGTGTAGCATATTATTTTTCTGTTCTAGCTCCTAATACTCTTTACGTATGATTTTGTTGTAGAAGGTTAAATCAAAATAGCTTCAAATTCTAGCATTCGCATCGTATGATACGTGCACAGCGTAAATTGGGCCACTGTAAGGATCTTTCGAAATTTAAGATTCACTCACATTACGTTAGATATTCGAAACGTGACCTATCCAGTTCTCTTTGACAAACTATCTAGTTTTGTTGCACAGCAATAACTATAGATTCGCACGCGACGCATAGCGATAAGATGAAATAGAATGAGAATCGATGGGAAAGGTGAATGAAGGATAAATAGCATTTGAAGATGAAACAAAAGATTAAACTAAACGCAAAGGTAAAATAACTGGAAGACCAACAATCAATGATGGTATCTGTCAAATGCGTTGTCTCAGGAGATTAAAAAAAATATATATGCAACACTTTGATGCCCTAGCTAAGTCTGACGCTGCAGCAATATTTCGTAGTAACTTTCTCATCTAAGAACATAATTTACTTATAACTTAATAATGATAACTATGGAAATTGTACTTAATGTAAAACAAATAAAATAATATATAATATTTACCTCCACATGTTCCTCTAGTACCCTCGATATTTCGGGCCGAACAATAGATCTCAAAATATATTTAATATTCTCATATTCCGTCGTTTTGTTTTTGAGAATGAGCTTTTGGAACTCCTCCTCTATATCTAACTGCTGTACTTCGGCCCTATTAGCGTCGATTCTAAAAAAAATAAAAAATAGTTAAGAGACAAATTTCAAGAAACACTATTGTATATCGGAAGAATATCATCCTCCCAAATATACGTTTTTAATATTTGTTCTTTGTTATGTGGTTGGTATTAATTAATTAATCTACTTAATGGTATTTGAAGTACACGAAAAAAATACCTACATTTAAATTTCCACACAAATATATTTGATGATCAAATTATTTATGTTTACTTACTGACTTATGGTAGTTTACAAGTCTAAACCTAATAATTAGCTTAAATTCCTTAACATAATTTGCCTCCGATATACAGATACAATATATACACAATAATTGTATATAATATATACATAAACATTTATATATGCAATCCACGATACCCGGAAGGAACAAAATTAAAAAAATATAAATATGTTTGATTAAAATAGTGTGGAAGAGTCGCAACCAGATGCCGCGTGGTTAGTTTGCAAGAGCCGCAACGTCCAGATAACGCAAGTGAAGTCGCCGCGCAAGACTCTGATGTGCAACGCTTCTTTTACTCTCTTCCGTGATTCATTGATGTTAATGTTTGTAATATAAAGCTAAATAAAATTAAAACATAAATTAGAAAACTTATTAAACAAAACATAACTGTATATTCAACATTACCATCGTATAGTTGGGGATCGGCAAGACATTTACTGAATTATCCCAAAACCAAAATCTGCCCGGCTTAAACATTTAGCCTGAATGTCGAGACCTTGTTCGCATAGCATTTGCTTTTCGGTTACATAACTGATGCTGAATGCGCGTTTCGTGATCAACCCCGGTTCAATTATCTATGTTAAATACATTTCAAGCTTAAGCGATCTAGGAGACATTCTTACAATATAATATTAAAATTCGCTCACATATTTACTTTGATATTATGACGCGCTTTGCTCACTTAAAAACATACTCGCAGACTCTTTCATTCAGAGTTTATAAGAGTTATAATTTATATCTAACAGATGTCTAATACTTTTCGAATATTTTAAGCATTGACTTAAATAAACTATAATGTCAACGTATCAAAGGTCCATGCAGACAATATGTTAAGACATACGATGTTCCAAACCTTAATTGCAGTTGGAGGCAGTTTCTGCATAGTTCTTCTTCACGGAAGTCCTCCGGTTTCCGTACTTTCGATGGACCAGCTGAGAACAAAATCAACGAGCGCCAAGCCAACGAAAAATTAGCAAATATCTTTGTAGAACATTATATCTTATGCATACGAGTAATATATATCTATCTACGCTTTCCGTGTCGTCGGACTATACTAATGATAACTTTATGGTGGTAGGTACATGCTTGCTGGTTGACTTTTTTATTTCAGAAACGCAAGAGCATTGCTTTAGAAACTAAACGCCAATCGTATTCTAATAGCCAAGTAGGATGTCATTTGGGAGATTATAATAACATAGTATTTTTTTGGATTTATTATTTTAAACTCATGCTATGGTATTTTACATCGGAGTCTGAAAACGTTTCGCTTCACTGCGCAGTAAATTAAGGTAAACTAATAATGAATTCAAGGTGTATGAATGAAGTTACAAATATATTTTAATTCATCGCATTGCACTGTAAACAAAACTCTCGGGTGTTTATAAAAAATATGAAAAAATATTAATGTGGGTGGTGTTTAAAATATTTTTTATTTACCGTATACAACAATAACTTGTTAAACGTCACGCATATTCATAACGGTCGCGACTATAGCCAGATAATATAAACAAAAGAGAAATGTATGAGTTAATATAAGGTAGGTATGTCTTTGTATCACTATAGCCTAAGTTACTAAGGAAGTAAGTATCGAAGGTTCATTTTGTATTGTGTGCATCGTTATATCTATTTCGCTTAGAATCTAACACATAGCATCCATAGGTGGGCGGAATGCGCGCAGTCGTCACGTTCTTTCACTAATTTTATAGAACGCATTTCATAAATTATAGCCGTTTGACGATGTCTCCATGTTATTTATAATTCGTGTAACTTAGAGATTTTAGTATTATCTATATATTTCACTAACAATGTTAATGTGTTCCCAATATCTAATTAAATTATTACTTATTTAACATGTTTCATAATGCAACAAACTGTAATCTGAATTTGAGCGCCAATGCTCAAGTATACGATAAGAAGAATTTATAATAAATCTTATTAATTTTTGCTATACAAAATCCAATCCCCTTCCACTGCCTTCAACTGTAAAATAAAACTATTGAAATATAGATAGTTCATTTTATTGTTCAATTTGGAAAATATCTATTTTACTCTTTGCATCAAATTACAAGAAAGCATGCAAACATTGTTAAGATGTTTTATTAATTTGTAGACCACTTTTTGACATTGTTTGCAAAAAACTATGTTATATAGTACACAATAATACAGTCAAAGATTCTTATTCAAAGTAAATAAAAACCATGAATATGGTATGGATATATCAATATGTATAATACATTACAATGTATAATTATATCAAGGAAAGTTACGATAATGATTAATAACTAGGACACCTTTACGTTGTATTGACCTTACTGTGGTGAATAACAATACAAACCTGAATTCCTCGCCGGTAGAAGATGTAAGAGGCGACAAAAACCCGCCCCTTGTTTAGTGGTAGGGATTCGCATGAGGATTACATTATCAGTATTATTATGAGGCCCAATAATATTATAACTGGTATTATAATCCTTCCTGGCAAGCTGGCACATTTGTGCTTCAGACAGCCACCAAACATGTTCCCGCTGAGGACTTTCTGTGTCAATATTTATATTTATCTTTAACCATTCACCATCAGGTGGTTCATTTGTCAATTAGTTATACGAAGATGATAAAAATTATGCGTATTTAAAATAAAACGATCATTGAATAGTAAATCAATTAGAAAATTAGGTAGGCTTACCTACTTTGTTAACGGGGAAAAAAACTATTATTAGATAGAATAAAGAATGTTCAACTGAAAATAATTATTAAAAATCCGTAAAACTGCACTGTGAATAAAAAACTTTGACTGTACATAAATTATTATTTGATAAAACACGGAAACCGTAGTTTAAAAATCCACTGTTTCTCTAATTGTTGTATATTGAAGCTAACCTTCGAATTACCAATTGAAGAGAAACAATGTTTTTGATAATAAAAGGAGCTTGCAAAAAGTGTAATTATAAACAAACTGACAAGTTTAAACCAAACTTTAATATTAATTACAAACTTAAATTAGTTTACACTTGTCAATATTTTTATATAATTAACCCCAAATACCTGATATTCGCTAAGGCTTACATGTCTCAGTAACCTCAAGCTTTGTTATCGCTTAGCAAAAATATTTTTTGGCTTTTCTTTAGTAAATATTAACGGATGTTCAGTATGTTGTCTTTCTAACGGCTTTTTAATAACATCAAAACAAGCAATATGCTTACCTTCTGTTTCCATTCTGCGTTTCGTCGCTTCACTTTTAGATTGTATGCCAGTAGGTAATGGCGGTGGTGGCACATTTGCATCGAACCTGTTAATATTAAAAATATATCATTTTCATAAGTGATCGAGAGCGCTTTTAGTAGCAGCTTAAGACCATAATAATAATTTCCAATAAAATCTGCCTCTTGCGATAAAACATAATGTTAGAATTTGTACTCGTAGATTTATGGAAGTCTTCTTATTCCTGCTTTGTATTTCAATGTACATGAATAAAATTATTCAACAAACTTTTTATAGGACTAATCTTAATAAATAAAAAAGGACTTCCTGACTGATTCACTCATCATTGCCCTGCCTATACCACAGTAATTTACTATACTGTATTTTACTGTGCCCTACAACAGAGTTACAGAGCTGACATTTTGCGCATAGATTAGGTATGTAACATAGGCAAGTAATAGGAGAGGAATTTTCGAAATACCTACGGGATAGGGAATAAAATGGGCTTGTTCTTTTTTATTAAAAACGAACTTAACTATGTAACTTTAAATACTAGAGACCTGTCAGCGGTCGAAATTCGTCCGTAATACATGTGTCAAAGCGTTACTTCATATTGACAATATAAACGTAAACAATTAATGTGTCATATCTTTATTATATACGCGTGTATGTGTGTCAAATGAATGGTAGTGTGTGTAATGTTTATTTTTATTAATTTCAATTATGCTTCTACTGCATATTATAAAAAAAAATATTAGCGTTCTGCACTTCTCCTACATATAAACTGTATATTACATATAAACTATAAGTGGGCCATACTCCTCCGTCCGCGCAATTTTCGTAAAAAGTAGTCCAAAGTTTTTACTTCACGTATTAATATATAGATTTAGAAAAACGAGCGGCCTATTCAAATATCCCACAGCTAAATAAAAACTAAGATAACTCTTAAAGTGGTGAAGTTGACGTTTATTAGTAAATGGACTTAATATAATATTAGAGTAACATAGTGATGATATACAATGGATATGGGTATTTTTTTTCTCGCTTCCTGAAAAATAAGATCATGTGTTCTTTCTCTCGTACAGGTTAATCTTATGAGCGTAACTGAAATTGTTACAGTATTGCTTTTATTCCTTAATCGGTTAGATTTTGATAATTTTTTTCGTGTCAAAGTGAATACAAAAATGGTTTAGAGTTTAGATTAATTCGATCTGATATTTTTTTTTGTGTTACAGCATACTTATCTGCCGGATTCACTTGTTATATTTATAATTATTTTAATGGAAGGAAATTGTTTTCAGAACAAGATGGGTACACAGTACACAAATGCAGTACCAGCTATCGTGCCAGATGAAGAGGATTTACCTGGATGGGTGCCTAAGAATTACATTGAAAAAGGTATGTGGCACAAAAATAATATCATATTGGAGTATCAGCTCATATTATAATGAATTGGAAGGGGCTTCAGCCATCTTGAATCAAAACCAATCTCTACTATTCCTGGGGCAAACTGTCGAACAATCGATAAGGAGTGCCTCCTTCTAGAGGTCTTCCGAGTGTACTACGACGATTAAAATATTCATCTACATTGTCAACTTTAAATTGGAAGTATGTTATTTAAGTTATTTGTAACGGAAATTTGTTATAAATTTTGATACATCTATCCACAAACGAGCCACTTACTAAGTCTGAAATTCTAACTGTCGAGACTGTACTCCTGCTTTTACCTTTTTGCTAGGTGCCATCCTAAAATTGACCGTTAAATTTATACGTGTTTCAACCGAGCTATCGAATCTATCTAACTTGTTGAAATGAACCTACATTATTGGACGAATTATGTTATTACTAAACTCTTGTTGTAAGTTTTACAAAGCACGTAGTATTTTGAATATGACCTGCAATTTCTAGTGTTATATTCTCGTACATATACACTATGTTTATTTTTGACAACAATAAATTTAATAATGATATATTATATTGTTCTTTTTTATTCACAGTGGTCGCGATTTACGACTATTACGCAGATAAGGAAGATGAGTTGTCGTTCCAGGAGAGTTCTGTTATTTATGTCCTGAAGAAGAATGATGACGGCTGGTGGGAGGGAGTTATGGACGGAGTGACCGGGCTGTTCCCTGGGAACTATGTCGAACCATGCGTTTAACGATTTAGTATTGCAATTACATAATTTTGCGATAAAATACAGCGTATTTCAAACTCTGTTATAACATAATTGCATTTTAATTAATATCGATTTGTTTCTTTTCTAAGTGCTCAAGAAATTTTGACTCAATGGTCACTTATCCTGCTACTGACCATGTCAACTTTTGCTTAGCTCGGTAGATTGACACGACCCACTGGGCTATGAGCGCTTCGAGCTTGTTGTTAAATAACTATATTAGCTTATTAATCTGTGTATTTTATAAAATTTGTGACTGTATAAGTTTTACTTCCCACCTGTATCGTGTATTATGTGACTTCGAAATGCTTTAGTTTATTTACATAAAAAATTGAAAGGGAATTTGATTTCAGTGTTTAACTTGACATTATAACGATTGGTGAGTATGTGATTCGTAGCTATCATAATGAAAAGCGATAAAATTCAGAGCATTAGTACATATTAGCAAGTGATATTGGTGTAGTTAATATAATAATTTTAGGTTACTTATTTACTCTATATAAATATCATAGATACACACACTTTTAGATCTTAGGAGACATTGTTTTAGACGTTAACAATAAAATATTTATAAGAATAGTTAAATGTTTAGTTATTTATGTAGGTCCTTACCATACTCGTTCGGACAGTAATAATCTATGTAATGGCGGTAAATTGATTTAGATACATTTAGATGCATTGATGTAGTGATTGGGATGAAAAAATATGGACATATGCATGAAACAAATAGATTTTAATGTATCTCATGTTATCCTAAGTTATATATGTTTCAAGCTGACTTTGTCAATGGTTAACTATATTTATAAATTATATTGTGTAAATTAGAAATTTTATCAGATGACATTTCATGCTAACGATTTCTTATTTAAGTGAACTCATCATTTTGGTTGCTTTCTTCTGTAGGTAAGTCTCAGATTCTTTTGGTATACAGTTATAATATGAAGTTTGCAAGACATTTAAAGGTTTTCATTAGATCCTGTAACAATATTTTAAGAATATAACAATTTTTTAAGAATAAGACAATTTAGGATAGGTTCAATTATACGTCAGAATAAAAATCCCTATGAATAGTCGGCGATTTAATAAAAACACAAATAAAATGTTAATAAAGTTAAATCCAAGATTTTATGAGCACTTGATTTTGGGAAGTTAATTATAAAAAATTGATCTAATTCGACATTTTTAGAATAAGGTTCGTAATTTAATATTTTAAGGAACAATTATGAACGCCAAGGCGTTTCTTTGTATATTCTAATATATTTCAGAAATTATATAGCATTTATAAATATTAAGTTATCATATTTTTTGTATAATGTATTCAATTCATGATTAAATAAAACGGTATGTATAATCTGTATAAATAAAACGCTAAAATAATCAATGTTTTATTTTATTTTTAAACCTAATCCTATTACAAGATATATCTAAAAATTCATTCCCAAATTTCATTCACACAGCAATATGCACATAAAAATTTTCATAGTGACTGATACCAATGATATATTCATATACAATGCATGTATACAGTATCAAACGAATCACATATACGACAGTTACGAGACGCACAAAGGTTTACTTCACGATATTGTAAGTCGAGATTTTTTTGACATTAATTAAATCCGCCGAACCAATAAATAGTAAAGAAAACTCGAGCAATTTTATTATTTTAACATCACAGAACTTTTCTCTCCCAAGTTGGTTGAAATAACAACCTGTTATTTTTCTCCGTGTAATTTTATTGACATTTTATCGGTCAAGTATGGAAATTTTAATATCAATTAATTTATGGTCAACATTGTTTCCACTTGAAAAGTGTATGTAAAATCTTATATCCTAAAACTTATATTTATTCTTTATCATCAAGTTCCATATTCTCAGTCACGATATTGTCCTTTTCATTACTCCCTTTATCATCTTTATGGTCGGGTGCACCCGGAGTAACCACTTCAGGACTTTCGACACTTACATCGATAATTTCTTTTTTCTCTACTGTACTTTCTTTTTTCGTTTCTGCTTTTGGTTGTCTGAAAATTACAAAAAATGTATTAAGAAAAATCGAAGTACTAAAAGTTTAAGGCGTTTTGAGAAGTGGTGCGATGTGCCTTTTTCTTTGTAAATAAAATACAAGGCTAGCGTCTCTTTCCTGTTAAGTTTCGTAGGGCCGATGGCTTGCGTTAAATATAATATTATTATAACTAAATTGAATAAATAAGTCTTACTTTTAAACTAACCAATACAAGTCTAATTTCTGCCAAAGTATTAATTATCAAATGTTTGGGATCATATTAACTTTAGATTGGTTAAAAAAAATGTTATAATTTTCCAATTTCTGGCAGAGGATTCTGGTGGTAGATTTGGTTCTAGTATTTTTTTTACCAAAACACATGAATTCTTTGAATATTATTCTGCTATATTATTACCGCCATTAACGGGTACTTACTTGGCGGGTCCATTGACGACTTCAATCACATCATCGTCATCATATTTGATGTTAACGACGGCCTCCACTTTCGACTGGATACTCTTCAAAGCTGAATGGAATATTTTTGAGCTTGCCTGTAACAAATTATTTTCTATTATTTTACTTTGAAACTAAGTATAAGACTATTTTGTTATAATAAACTAATCAAGAAACATTCTCAATGAAATTAACTGTAAAGTCACACTGAACAATGTCACAAGTTCTAGTAGCATCTCAGGTTCATTAGCATCGCTAGCATCTTTTTCTTTTTTAACCTTTACAGTGTTTTTAGTAATCTCTGAAAGTGCCACTTTTCAATAGATTGAATAGAAATAGTACAGTTTGTAAATGAGCAGATTGGGAACTTGGCAGTTCATTAATTCACTATCATCAAAGGCTGTGGCGCAATGGCGACCATGCCGGACCACCGTTGGGGTAATGATTTGAGTCCCAGCGAGGTGAAAATTTGAATGACTTAATTTCTGTTCTTGGTCTGTGCCTGTATATCGTTGTGTGTTGTTCATGGCACCGAGGACACAGGGAATCATAGCGTGGGCCTATGTGAGTAGCGTTATTTATTATTATTTCCATACCAGGCGTGAATAACTTAACAAGTTAAAAATGCATATTTTAAGGCTAACCATTTTTAAGTTTTACCTATAAATTCTGAATTTATGTTAATAAATACTTTTTTATCTGAATGTGTATTCATTTGCTGTGAGTTTTCAGATCACTGAATTAAACAATCCTAATATGCGTGTTATGCATTAAAATAATGATATATGAAAGTCGACTTATCAACTTATTATAGCATTAAAATAACTATACATCGAAGTCGACCTATCAACTTATTATGCATTAAAATAACTCTATATCGAAGTCGACTTATCAACTTATGATAGCATTAAAATAACTATACATCGAAGTCGACTTTTCAACTATATAGCATTAAAATAACTATACATCAAAGTCAACTTATTAACGCTTCATAATCGCTTCGCACAAAGCCCTTCTTATTTGAAAAAAAAAACTTATTAACGGCTGGTACGGATTTGTACTAAAGGCACGACAGTTGCCGAATAAGCTTGGATGAATATCGCACCGTGAGCGAGGCGATCCGCGCGCGCGCCGCGGTGAGGTGCGCGGTGAGGTCGCTCAGCTGGTGCAGCGCGCCGCGCTCGGCCTGCTGCGTGTGCGCGGCGGCGGCGCGCGCGGCCCGCAGCTGCGCTTGCGCCGTCTCCAGCGCCGCCTCCAGCCGCGCGCGCGCGCCCGCCGCCCGCGCCGCGCCCCCCACCAGCGCCGCCACGTCGATCACACGCGACTGCCATATCACCATACCTGCAACCGTTCCCCTCAATGTTAATATTAGCTCCTTACATTTGAAGACATGAGGAGATGAAGGTGATATGTCGCATTTTTGGATTTTCGCTGTTTTATGCATGAATGATGATGTTTTTTATTTTCTATAATATCGCTCCTTTTTTTTTTAAGTACTGAACAGGTAGCACCGCCAGACACCTCTATTGAATCGAAACACTTAAGGCGTTTTGTAATATCCTAAAATGTTTATACGAAACTTTGAAAGCGATTTTGTCGAAATTAGAATTTTGTGACATATCACCTTCATCCACTCATGTCTTCATTTATCATCCACATATCGTACATTTAGTCATCTGTGTAATTCTTGTAGCAACATTCTATGTTAGTGCTGTTTCTGACGCTCGCTGGTATGCTTTCTGGTAGGTGTGTAGGTTTCAGTAATTTGTTAAAACCATGTTAAAGAAGAATAAAGTGTTCAAACAAGTTTTTATTACGCCCATCTCGCTACGTATTAACAATCATATTTTAGTTGATAATCATGATGCAATGGTCAGTACGCTAAACCGCCGTACGAAGGGCCCTGGATTCTATTGGGAATAGAATATTGCAAAACAGCAATTTGAACGATGGATTTAAATTTCTTCTCAGTCTGCTATGTGTGTTGTCAGTGGCATCATCCACGATGTAGAAAATCCTTGTATGTGATTATGAGTGTGTTGTTATTATAGTGTTTTATGAAATACGTTAAATGTTACCGAAATCACTAGTTGTAATAGATTTTAACTTTCAAGTGAGCAGTAGATGTTAAGTTTAAATAAGGAACCTCATACATCCATATTTATGTAAACATATAACACCTAAACTTTCATATCTCTATAATAAAATTGATATAACACTCACCAGTATCGGTAACATCCTTAGTGGCGGACGAACTCTCTGCTTCAGTGACGCTTGGCCGGTTGAAGATTGGCAACAAGTTGCGATTTCCAGCCGCAATTGCCATTTCTAATTCCGCAATCTATTGATATCAAGATTTAGGTTTAAACTTAAAACTGTTTCAATTAGGAAGCATATATATTTTTTAAATTAAAACAATGTGGAAATTACAAGAGTTATCCACATAAAATAGTAAGGTAGTTCTATATAAAATATAGCATTTCTTTTGGTTTCATTAATAAGTAAATACTGGATGGTATGGAATGTCTTCATTATTGAAGTTATCTTAAAAAAAAAAAAGATTTCCCGTGAAATTTCAAGTTGTAGGTTGTATTGTCTGTTATAGTGTTTGCTTTCTTTTGCATGATGCATTGGATTTGTATTAATTTGAAACTTGTTAACGTATACTGTATTAATTTTAAACTATTAAGTAATTTTATAGTATTTGAAATGCACATTAGTTTTCTACATACCAAGTGCTCGGTCTTCCAACTAGCTAATACTCACATGTGAAGGTACTTCATTGTTGACAGGAACAGTGTCGAGAGGCAAGTCTTGCATCGCATCAGGCGTTCCAGAAGCGAGGTCCTTGATGCTTTGCATCAAAGTTCTGTAAAAATCACATTCAATTATACTATGTTTATTAAAAATACACTTCGAAAAAGAAAAAAGGAGTGCAATCCCGTTTTAACCCACATCAAATAAACATTACTTCATAATTTTTTTCTGCATGTACCAATTTGAATGATTCGAAAATTTGTACTTATCATATAGTCCCATTTAAATTTGAGTGACATCTAGCAAGTAGTTTTTGATTTATCCCTAATTATTGTGCATATTTTCTTTTGTCCATTGATAAAGCGATAATTTATTTCCTATAACAATAACACATTTTACTAAGTAGTGTGATTTATCAATTCAATTGAATCAAATCAAATTAAAAACACTTTTCGAAAGTCAACTACGCCATCGCTTCAGCAAAGCCCTACGATGAGTGGCCCTGGTAGAAGAAGC
>DWJN01001376.1:0-18269 GCA_018248895.1 Carystus phorcus
ATTGACGTTTGACAATAGATTTGACAGTGAATTTCTTAATTTTTTTCGTTGATCAGCCTTTCAGAAACCGGCCGTAAATCTTTTATATAAAAACTAAATAATTTAAGTAAACATGATCTAAATGTATTTATATTGTTCGACAGCCGAGGTGAAGCGGGTGGGCGACACCGTGCTGGGCATGGCGACGCAGTGCGTGCAGGCCAAGAACGTGAACAAGACGTCGCCGCAGACGCTCAGCAACCTCTGTCTCAAGATCAACGTCAAGCTCGGCGGGATCAACTCCATCCTTGTACCCTCACTGCGCCCCAAGGTACCTTATATTGCATTATACAACTAATAACCCTGTTGTTTATTAGCTAGTCAATGCTTGACTACAATCCCGCCTGAAATTAAATCCGCAATTAATCCTCTTATGTGTAAACATTCGCATCCGAAACAATTGCTAATCGTATTGAGGCATTGTATAATTTTGTAATGTAATTAATTTAAAAATTTTCATAATGCCTATGTAGCATAGAAAATTAACTCAAAATCCCATGCCAGCAGACATGGGTGTCATAAGAGGCGACAGAACCCGGCCCGCTTGGTGATAGGGCATTACGTGAGGATTATATTATCAATGCTGTTGAGTCATGAAAGTTATATAAATTTCGAATTTAATTCATTTAAGATTTTTAATAAATTTCAAAATAATATTAGTCAGTGTACGATTAACCAGCCGATATTAAGGTGTAAAATTTTCCCGGCAGGTGTTCAACGAGCCGGTGATATTCCTGGGCGTGGACGTGACGCACCCGCCCGCCGGCGACAACAAGAAGCCGTCGATCGCGGCCGTCGTCGGCTCCATGGACGCGCATCCCTCGCGCTACGCCGCCACCGTGCGGGTGCAGCAACACCGGTAACACATACACCTAACTAAAAATGTATACGTAACTATGGAACTATTTGGTGATCTTATTTTAAAACATAGCTTGACAATGTATATGTATCATTGCCCATCTATATAAACTACTAGATGAACCAGCAAACTTTGTTTTGCCATATAAATTATTGTTCAAGAACTATTTTTTTCAAATTCAAATATTTATTTTTATTGAATAATACGTATACATAAGTTGTTACATCATTTTTATAACCATAAAAATTGTTATAGTGGGTTAACCTTAAAAGCTAGACATATGCTATCGCGGACTTTTATTTAGAACTTTTAAAGGGGAACAATATTGTAGTACATGATTTTTGGGTAACTTTCACCATTCACTCAGCGCACGCAACAAAAGCTCAAAATCCTGCCGTTTTCGCAATATTCTCTATTATTGCTCCTCTCCTATTCCTCTTAGCGTGATGTTAATATAGCCTATAGCCTTCCTCCATAAATGAACTATCTTACGCTAAAAGAATTTTTCAAATCGGTCCAGTAGTTTCTGAGATTAGCCCGTTCAGACAATCAAACAAACAAACAAACAAACTATTCAGCTTTATATATTAGTATAGATATAAACGTTGGCCCCACTTTGGGGGTTAGTGGATTTCCAGTGTTGCAGGTGTAATGGATGTTTAGCAAAGGGCGAACCTATATGTATACAAGCATTGTAGAAAACTTAGCGTGACTCAGGTCTCAGGTGACGTCATCGTTTGACTTGTAGTGCGATGTCGCCACACATTGATACATAACACGTCACAAAAACCAAACAAACATTTATCCGTCGTATACCTGTTAACTTCTCTCGTTAATCCACTATGTCTACACACTACTCTCGTATATCCAATATACTATGATGTGTCTCTCTTAGCTATTTACTTATAAAAATGTAAAATAACAGTGTATTGCGGAAGGGTACTTCCATTCATAATTTTCAACATGCTTTCCTAATATATTTATAATTTATATAATATGTTGTGTCACATTTCAGACAGGAAATAGTTCATGAGATGAGCAGTATGGTGCAAGAGTTGCTGATCATGTTCTACAAGAGCACGGGCGGGTTCAAACCACACCGGATCATTATGTACCGCGACGGGATCTCAGAGGGGCAGTTTATACATGTGTTGCAACATGAACTCACCGCAGTTAGAGAAGCTTGTATCAAGGTATGACTTGTAGTTGTTTGTAAATAGTTGAGCCATTTTACTTTTTTTAGATTGTTAAATAATACATTATTGCTCTAGCTAGTATTATCTTGCTTGACGATAAGTGAAGAAAAACAATGTGCAATGACATTTCATAAAAAAATAAAATCAAAATTTCATAAATACCATTATTCATACTACAACTTTTTTATGAGTCTGACGTATTCAAACTCAAATCATTTATTTCACGTAGGTATTTATAAATACACTTATGATTCATTGAACATATTAATTGATAATAAAATTATAGTTTCAAATAGACAAAAAAAAGTTGAAATTGTAATGCAAATACATTGTTCCATATAGTCAGAGCCGTTGATACAAATTTTAGTTGTATACAGTAAAATTATTTTTTGTAAGATTGGCCAAATACCCTTAACACTCCACACTCTTTAAATCAAGTATGATTATCATTTATAATGTGAATGTAGCTTATTTGTACGCTACACATTGTGTGAAGTGTCCCGATTGCAATGTTACAATAACTACAGTATCAATACAAGCAAAATTCAAGGTGATCGCTTCTAATACAAGAGATTGAACGTTAGTGTGTTTGTGTGTCAGCTGGAGGCGGAGTACAAGCCGGGCATCACGTTCATAGTGGTGCAGAAGCGGCACCACACGCGGCTGTTCTGCGCCGACAAGAAGGAGCAGTCGGGCAAGTCGGGCAACATCCCCGCCGGCACCACCGTCGACCTCGGCATCACGCACCCCACCGAGTTCGACTTCTACCTCTGCAGCCATCAGGGCATTCAGGTTGCTCACTTGTATATATATCTTTAAATCAATAAATAACATCTGTAGCTGATGCTATTGCAAAGGGTTTTTACTGTTAAAGAAAATCTGCGAGCTTTTTTTGTTCATCATTTTAATTTCTCTGGCAAAAATATATCAAAAACGTCACTATCAAATAAAAGAACTATTCAAAAGGTAAAAATGAAATATAGTGCCAGTGCAGGACACCGAGACGGGCTAACTGTCGACAACAACACCGTACACTAATAGCTCCCCACTAGGATTTCTTGTGTCATAGGTGCAATGTACAGCACTGAAAGACAAGAACGTATACACCTAGAGATTTAAACTCATAATTAAAATTTCTTCCCCGCTGGGAATCGAACCCAGGACCCTTCGAACGGCGGGCCGGTTACCGGTCGCACTCATTATAACCTAACTCAAATCATTTACGATCGATAAAGCCGTAATACGAGCACTTCAATGTTTAAGAATACTTGAATGATTGTGAATGTCATGAAACTTGTCTACAGCCCATAATGGATCTCTCTTCATATTTTAAGAGGTGAATGGAGGCTATGAAACGTATTAACTGTATATAATTGTGACAGGGCACGTCGCGGCCCTCCCACTACCACGTGCTGTGGGACGACAACCACTTCGGGTCGGACGAGCTGCAGTGTCTGACGTACCAGCTGTGCCACACGTACGTGCGGTGCACGCGCTCGGTGTCCATCCCGGCGCCCGCGTACTACGCGCACCTGGTCGCCTTCCGCGCGCGGTACCACCTCGTGGAGAAGGAGCACGACTCGGGCGAGGGCAGCCACCAGTCGGCGTGCAGCGAGGACCGCACGCCCGGCGCCATGGCGCGCGCCATCACCGTTCACGCCGTCACCAAGAAGGTCATGTACTTCGCGTAGAGGCGACCCTTTCTGTTGTTGCGCTTATCGATGTTTCAATCCACGCACGGGGCTCTGGTGGTACACGCGGTTTACGTTCTTTATCGCCCTAACTTATGACGTTCGACCGTTTCTTCTACGTTAATTATGTAGAAGGAAAGTGCTTTACATTTTCTACCTTACGATTTTTTGTGATAAAAAATCTTTTTAATTATTATTAGAAGATAGATGAATGTTTACTTTTGATCTCAGGATCTTGAAAGTAGATCGCGTAATATGTACGTAAAGACGTACTTAAAGTATTGTTGGAAAAGAACGAAAACAGCAATAATTTAACGATTCCGGCAGTCGTGTTGGATTGAGCCATCTGTAGTCGTCTTCGAGCCGTCGGCCGGCCGTGTCGCAAGTGTCGCACGGCCGCGACGCAAGTGCCGCACGGCCGCGACGCAAGTATCGCACGGCCGCGACGCTAGTGTCGCACGGCCGCGCCGCTCGCGCCCGCCCTCTAGTGTCTAAATGTCCGATAACCTGAATAATGTGCGAACGATCCTTATCGATTTTACCTGTGCAATCCCGTTGCATCTGATGTGTCACGCGGTACCGTCTATATTTTATAAGGAGAATATTTTTTTTTTATTCGAGCACCTGTCTCGAGCTCTGAAATAGGATTTAATTAAGTATTTTTAAATATAGTTTATGTGACTATTTTCTATGTATGATTTCTCGGAATCGTTGGAAGAAGGCGGCGACTGGCGACGTGCCTAAGTCGCTGAGCTAAGAGGTCGGAGATGCAGTAAATTTGAAATATCGTATACCATAAGTATATTGAGTAGAAAATATTTTATATGTTATATTTGACGAGGCCGATTAGTGTGACAGCTGACTGGCGTCGATGACGTTGGCAAGTTTGTGAATTTTTTTTCGTAATAATGTGGTCTATCTGCCAAAAGTCAATCTATATGCTATGCGTTTTTTTGTATATCAATCTTAAGATAACAAAATAGTTTTTCATTTACCAAAATTAATTTTGTGCCTTCAGTCTTTTATTTCGTTTTTTGAATAAAATGGACCAACAAATATTACCACAGATCATATAAACTTAAAAAAAAAGAGCTGTATCAGTCATCATTTGGCGCTGAAATGGTATAGAAATGGAAATGTGAATTCGATCAACATTATTTAGTTCACTAACATTATTTTTTGATGTTTGCGGGTCTAAAACGTTATCTACGTTAAATGTCACAAACTATTGTTACTCCATATTAGTTTAGTCTGTATTGTATGGAGTGTATGGTCGTCTCCTGACCGTATGGCAAAGACGTTATTTAGTAAGAGATGGAAAAGTGACCTTTTAATTTGGTAAAAGAAAAATTATATTGTTGATTTTATTTGAAAATTTAGGAACCCATTTTTGATAAAATTACTTAGTGTAAGTGTTGCTAATGATTAAAATTACCGTCAAGTGATGTTGTGGTCAGGTTTGAAACTACGTCTGTCTATTTGAAAAATGCCTTTAGATTTAACCAAATACCTATCAACATATAAACGGACTTTGAACCTTTTGTATTTGTGAATATCCCTAGGTAACTTTTGTTAGTGAAAATAGAATACATAAATATTTGAGATATTGCGGACGCCGCATAATAACAGTGGGGCGACGTGGTTTACATGTGACGTCATTAGTCACGTGGTTATTATAGGTGTTTTGAACTAAAGTTTGAAACAGATATAATGTTTGGTAATATAAGATACTGTTTAGCTATCGTTTTAAACATTTTCGCAAAATAGTCAAGAGATATGTTTGTCTAAATTTCAACTGCAAAAAATATTCAATAGTCAACACACACTAGATGTGCCAAGTTATGTCTTTGCCTTGTCGCGTGGCTTGGGTGTGATTTAATTACAGTGTAATTGTTAAATATATAATTAAAAAGTTCTATAAAATACAGATAAATATTTTATAAAATTTCTATGAAAATTTCTTTTTGGCTGTCAAGTTGTTTTTTATACCGTCAAAACATCGCAATTATAGTCGACGCATTCGATTCAGGAATCAATGAAAAATACTAAATTAAGTTTATATCAGTTTTGTCGTTTTATATAAATATATCGATATTTCATTTATTTTAAATAACAAATAGTGCTTGCTTAGGGTAGACTACATAGAGCACAATACGGTTTATAAAGTGATGTATCGACAGTAATCTTCGTGTTTTTAATGTAAAGATCTTGTTTTTTTAACTTTTTAATAAATCTTAGAGAATTTATGAGTCTACTGATATTGAAATTAGTGACAGTAATTTGGGACTAGTCCATGTAGAGGCAAATAATTTAATTTAATACCATTTTTGATCGAAAGGTTCAAATACCGTTGCATATTGAAGGTATGATATTTAAGGATATATGATGTTTAAATCGTGGTAGTATGCTTCAATATGTTAGTTTTATTTAAAACGAATTCAAGTGCATATCATATAACAGTTTAAACAGTTTAGCAGGCACTTAAGTTTTTTTTTTGAGTATGTAATTAAATGTTTTGTTTAAATTACTTCGCTTATTCAATTTTGTGGTTGTTTACCGTAGGTGTAATGACAGCTTGTTGCGCCATAGACAATACATTAGGAGACTGGCAACCGACAACTGAATTACCATAACTTATGATATCTTTTAGAGTATACTGAAAACATACGATTCGTGACTGCATTTAAAATTTTGATGAAAGAATAAATCTTTTGTATTTAATGATTTTTTAATACAGTACACTTTGAACATTCGCATCGAATCGTGCGTTTTCAGTATAAAATTTCAAAAATTTTTGTTTTTTTTTTGAGATTATGTAAACTCCGGTTCATAATTCGGTGAAGAAAACTAACAAATCTTGTGTTTACAGTAATGATTGATCTTTAAGATTAGCAGAGACTGTTCGTGACAATGCGTCTATAAATTTGGTTGTTATAGTAGATGCAATGTTTTAATTAAAAAAAAAAGGTATAAGTTAGACGGTCACCAGAAATATTTTTAAGACCCTACAGAAATATAAGTTGACTATATAAAAAAGGTCCTAAAGTAGTATGTAATATCCTAAAGTATCTAAATATATATAACTTAAAGGTGACTGACTAACTGACATAGTGATCTATCAACGCACAGCCCAAACCACTTGAAGAAACGGGCTGAAATTTGGCATGCAGGTAGATGTTATGACGTAGGCATCCGCTATAAAAGGATTTTGATCAATTCTACCCTCAAGGCGATAAATAGGGGATGAAAGTTTCTTAACGCGAGCGAAGCTGCGGGCAAAAGCTAGTTATTTATAAAGGTCGTAAAGTATTGTATATTATGATGCAAAATAAATAAACAAAGGTAGGTTAGGTTAGGTTGGTATGATTTTATCACGGTAAAAAAGAGGAAGCCCGATCGCGCGGGCTTCTAGCGACATCTGTTTTGATGACCATTTATCCATTTCGGTAAACGTTTCGAATTTTATTGGTAGTATAATAGGTACATTTTTGGACGGCGTTTAAACACAAGCCTTAAAAAATAATATTTAAGAAAAAAACACCCAGTGGTTTAAGAAACTCTCGACATTGACATAAATGTCAGATAAATCGTTCTATCTCGAACTTTACAATACGACACTATCGACATATTATACGTCTTGAAATTTGCATATTTTTTAATTATTTGCTATCAAGGAGTTTCGTCCCGTCAGTCTTATCGTGATCAAGATCCTTTGAACTATATCGAAATATCGCTATAAATTCCCCAACTGTGAGCACCCAACACATACTTTCTATTTCATTTTTACTGTGTCCTGTTCTATTTTCATAGCGACGTCTACCGCTTGTGTAACCCTCGAATATATTTGTAAAACATTTATTGGCACTCGATAAACTTAACCAAGCTTCCAGTACCTGATTTTAATAATGTATTATTTTAAATCCTTTGTTTTTCATTACTTTAAAACCACTTAATCGACCAATTCCTTAATTAGTTTTAAAACATTGTAAGTTGAATGATGTCTAATTTAAGTGTAATTTTAAATCTTTATCCCTCGACAATTTGATAAGCTTGCAATAATTCATTTATGCACACTAGCTTGTTATTTTACTGCATCGAATTATGACGAACCAGAGTTACATGTCGTGCTAAATGCTATACATGGTATTAACGCCTATCACAGAGATAAGGAAGTCGATCACAGCTCAAGATGTAGTCTGGAGGCAGTTTGCTCAGACCAATAATTACAACTAAGTAATGCGTTAGCTTGCCCTACAGATTAAAGCATTTAAAAATATTAGCAAATAACAAACAACAATATGGCTCATATATTTATAACTATTATAATCATGGAGTCTCATTCTACGTCGAATCTTCATGGAGGGTAGTTATATAATAAAGATTTGCAACAGATCTTGCGCGATTTTGTTTGTGCAATTTTTGTTTTCACGAGAAGAAAAAAGTATAGTTAGTTTTTTGAAAAAGGAATTACCTTAATACTGATTGTTAGGCCCTTTCTATAGACGGATATTTCATTGCAAAAGAACTTTGTAAACAAATTTAAGGTTATTTTCAGAGGATTTTGATACAGAAAGATTTATTCGAAGATAGTTTTCTAACAACATGTTACTAAATATTGGATGTGGCTGCAATGTTTAGCAACATATTTACCGTAACGTTCGGTTTAGCGTCGAAACATTATCCTTGACTAGGCCTAGCCTAATAATCTTAACAACTTGAATTTTGCAAATTATTGGATTGTTCTTAAAATAAATGCGTCAAAACCCATAATTTTTTTATATATTTACATACAATTGAGTCCGTAATGCCTGTAGAGAATGTCACTGATCGTTGATTGGTCGTATGATTAAAGCAAATATATGTTAAGTGAATGTATGAGAGATTGGTGTGAGCTTGAGCTGCAATTGATTTCATTATCTCTGTCCCGGACGATCAATTGGGACGGTGGTAATATTTCTATTAGGACACTAATAAAGCATTAGTTTCCGTCAGCTAAAAGGTCAGTCGTGTTCGGCGTCTCAAGAAGCCGTTTTGCTGAAGCTATAAAATGCATGTCAAGCGTAATTTTGTGTTATTTTTTCCGGCATGTAATGCTACAGTGTAATTATACTTTTTTCGTATCAAAAAATGGAATAATAAACTGTTCTGCTTATCAAAATTATTATAAAGAGTCCGTTTGTGTGAACTTGAGTGCGGTTTATGTATGTATCTTTATAGATCTCTACGTACTGCAATGCACAATGTTTTGTTGACGAAATTCTTCCTAATTTGTTTTACTAATTCACTTGATTTCAACGATGAAATTATGTAGCTTTCTAGCAGCTGTTCTGAATCAATGGCGCAATTTTTTAAATATTTTATTTCTATTGTTGAAACTATTGTTTACAAAATTTTCTCAGAGACATAATACTTGTTAACGTACGGCACGTTTAGTAAACCGATCAGTTTTATGTAATTTTCAATAATAATTGGTAGTTTTAACATATTCACCGGTAGCATATGAAGGCCAAAAATATCATAATGCAAATGTCAAAAAAATCAAATTTTATTTAAGTAGTACATAAAAATCGATTTAAGTAAAGTACGTGTCTTTATATTTTTCAGTGAAATTAATGTGGACATTCATTAAAGCAGAATGCTTAGCAATAAATAAATAAATGTCCTGTTATGGGTGGACCATTTCATTACTATATTATTATCTCGTGCCTGGATATGTTTATTAAAAGTAGTGCATAATTAGTCGAATTGTTTAAAGTATAAATTACAACTACTATTTTTGTATCTGTATCACCGTATTTTGATGGACAGTATTTATGACAACGTTGTTTTCTAATTTAAATTATGAAACAAAAATATTGTCTATGGACGTTCATAATTTTATTAACCGTCAAAAAATATCATAATAAGTATATAAACAGCAGCTTTGATTTATTTAATCAAAATATGGTAATGCAGATCTGCACAGTTAAGGTCATCGTTCATGAATCAATGGGTCGTGAAAAATAATTTGTAGTGACGAGTACATTTTTTATGTTTTATGTACAAGCGGGAAACAAAACAACAGATCAAGTGACTACAGACTACAGCTCGATCGATGAACGATGACTTCTATAATAAAAGTATCCGTATAATGTTATCAATTTTGGTTGCTGTTTCTAAAATAAGGAATGTGCTAGCTTTGTTACTTAAATACCAGTCATATTTCTCTTAGACGAAATGTATTGTGTCACAGCACTAGCCTATCATGTGGGTGTAGCGTAGATGTAAGTATATTCGTAATAAGTTATTTTAATGTTTGTAAGGATCTTATCAAGGGAACGTCTATCTAATGTTAGGATTAAATGACAATCGTAAACAGTCCGTTCTTGAACCATAATATTATATTATTATAAATGAATGTATAACCAAAATAGTAACAGAATGCAGTTTGAATATTTTATTCGAGTATTAATATAAGCGCCTTAAAATACGGCATACGATGATGGTTCATATTTTTTATAAAATATTTTTAGATACCTAACTTGATGACACTGCTTTAATTGAACTAAATAATAAATTAAGCGGTACAAATAAATGGGTTCAATAACTAGCTTTCATTAAAAAATATAGTTGCAGATTTTGCAAAAAATCAGTCATATTACTATCATTTAATTAAGTAGGACCTTTGGAACATGTATAGTTGTATCGTATTATTTTATAATGTCTACTTTAGTTAAACTTCGATCAATTGTTTATTAATAGAGAACTTTAAGAGTAACAAAATAATATCATGACACCAAAATCTTGCTAATTACTAATGGATATTTTATAAATCGGCTAGAAACGTGTAAAATCTAATTAAGAGCACATGTTATTTGACATCCTTCTGTTTAAATAAATAACAGCATTATCATTGGCGCTTTACAATTAACGTCTTTGTTTATCTGTTCTGTATTGAAGTGGAGACAAAACCGAGGATTATTCATAGTTATTGTAGGTTCTTAACTAATTAATAAGTTACATAATTAATGACTAGTTATTTAATCAGCATGCAATATTGTAATACTTACTATACAAGTATCCCGTTTCAGGCCAAAAGTAATTTTCTTTGCCGCCTCTTAGTTTTTAAGTATTTTTTATTCTCACGTATGTATTTTATTATTTAATATTTTGATATGAAATATCATCACTCCATAGGAGGAAGCGTGACCAAAACATGAAATCGCCGTCTAGCATAATTAATAATTGTGTACGTAATATTGTAGCAATGAATATAATGATTAATTTGGCCGAGCTTCCCGGCGCGTCCCCCGGGCTATCGCTGTTTCCTTCATAACATTATAAAATTGTGTTCGATGATGTATTGTTACTGATATTTGAACGCCGTAACGTTCTCATAACAACCTTACGCCGCTAACACGTAGAATAATATTCTTTGTTGCACATTCAACTGCTTTAATTGTGTAGATTCAATGGTTTAATATAGATCGTAAAATAGTTTCCAAATTTCTTCGTGCAGGGTAACAATGGAACTTGATGGAGATGTAAAAGCGCTGAATCTGCGTTTTGGTGTAATATTATTTAAATAAAGGTTTTATTTAATAACCTTCGTTACTGAGTTATGTTTTAATATTGTTCACTATTTTTATAGTATAAAATTTGTATTAATATGTACGACAGGACACCTTTGGCACACTGTCTTCTGAATTTTTGGAATACAATCCTAACATTTTCAAACAAAAATATATATTTTTTTAATTTTTCTATAACAATTACCGCCCGAATTGGTGCGAAGCTAAATTTACTAAACAAAAGATGTTTACTTGTAACAAGATACCTCCCTGACGGATGTTTTAAACCAAGATTAATCATTGTCCATGTAAACAGTCATGATGCACATAATTTTTAATATTTTATTGACAAGGGTTAGAATGAAACGGTAACCTTGGTGTCATTGGTATAACAAGGCACAGGTAGGTACAACAATTGCTGGCGTAGTTGGTGTAAAATATCAAAAATATTGTCCTCTCAAAGAAATACTGTATTCGTATTTTTTTAATCTGTGATTTTTTTCGGCTATAAATCAGTGATGTTGTATCTTATGTATTTAAATCGTTTGGGAACTAAATCTCTGTATGGTTAAATTTATTTTTATTGTAACGAAAACGATACCTTACAAAAAGTTCAGATTAAATTTTGCAATTTTTTTTATGAAAAATAAAAGGTTTACATATTTTTTGTATAAAGAAGTATTTTCTTGGAAAATGTAAGTTTTCTTTATTTGTTATGGTCCTTTAATCCTAGTTCATCCTCGCAGGGATTATAGTTGTTAGACAACGTTGTCTCAAAATTCCGAGCGCACAGAAGTTAAGATTATGTATATATACATATATATTTTTTTTATTCCTACCTAAGCTGGAGCCCGCGCTAGGATCGTGGACTGCGGAGATCAATTAGTAACTGTAGCATGTATCGAGTTGATATTGATTAGGTAGGTATTAAGACTAACAGAGGAAACAGACCAATAAAAGCTAAGAAATAAAGACAAAATTATTTTATACAATTCAGTTTGAATAGTATCTTATTATCTAAAATAGCTTTTCATTTCTATGTTTAGTTATGATTATTATATTTTAATACGGATATGTAAAATTCACGTTCGTATGTACTATATTGTACGTAATGTTTTTGTATTTATATTAAAATTATCATTTGTACATATCAAATCGAATTTAAAAATTAGTTATATGACAGGTAAAATGTTCGTGATTCCATATTTGTACTGATCTTATTAATTACCGATTCGATTTTCGTATCCGTGATTGTTGCTTAGTACTCGAGCGCGTAGTTTAAATGCTATCTTAACTTCTGTGCTTAATGTACTTTCTGATTTTCATCATAAAGATCTTTAATATGGTATGACTTTTGATCATATGAGAATTTTCTTGGCGCGAAATTTAAGGTGTAACTGACGTTTTGTGTTACGTCACTTAAATGAGTCTGTAATTATTTTAATCATGATCAAACCGTCACAATGAGTGTAGTGTGGTAAGTGGTATTTTGGGACTATTTTTGTACTAATAATATTGTTACGGGTATTAGGCTCTTGTAAGCACCTTACCATTTAACGCTTATTCGCGTGTGGAATAAAAATGAGAAATACTACGCTGTATTATATTAGAAATTCGATATGGCCATAAGCTTAATAATGTACCTAAACGATTTAAATATTTTCCATACAATTTAGCAATAAAATTGGGTTTTGATAGTATTTTTTATACTACATAAAATCTTTGCCTTCTTATGTGTATTATGTGTGTAAAGTAAGAATTACTAATTAAATAGAATTTTGGAGGCTTGTTGTTAGAAATAATGTTGTTTTATATGTGAAAAGTCTTCCCACAGTGTTTACATTTTTTCTCAAATCTTAAATATTAGAAATTATTTTAGGGAAATTAGTAAAAACTTCCAAATATTTTTAAGCATTAAATACTGTTAAAAGAAATGCTGTCATATTTCTTAGGTTAATTGATATTATTATTAATTGATACTAAATATTTTCATGACAACACAGTTCTCTGGTGTCAGATATCAGTTAAAAAATTGCATGCAGATGAGGCTATTTATGAAATGAATTCATTATCAAAATGACGTCTCGATTTAGAACGAAACAGTGCAATCAGGTATTTAAATAAAATGCAAAATAGTAGAGGACCTACTGCATGTAGGAACACTAGAAACAAGTAATGGATTTAGGGCGAAAATTACCATCCTATTTTTACCGCTTCAATTGGTTGTACCAAGTTATTTAGAGTTACAATATTATAGATTAATATTGATATGATTGTTTATTGGTAGCAACTCTTAACCGATTCCGTGCGAATGGCACCACAGTGGTGCCATCGATATCTTTTGTGTATGGCGTGTGGCACCCGAGAGGTGCCAAACTTTAAACCCCTAAAATTTGATCAATTGGCGTTAATCGAAGGTGTTGTCTAAACAAAAAAGTCCACCAAAGTCCCTGGCGTGGTGCCATGAAACATTTGTTCGACGCTACGCGTAAAAGTTTGTCTAAAAGACCGCCGCAATTAATCGGTTACTATTATTACCTACTGATAGTATTATTTTTCCATGAAACCCGCCTGGCTAGCTACTAGGCTACCTTCTTGTATGTGTCGGCTGCCAAAGGATTCGTCGCGTTCCGGCCGGGAGCTTGGGAGACGGTATTAGTTTTTTTTTATTTAGTGTAAGTTAATGCTCGACGTCAACTCCACGTGATGGTAAGTGGTGAGAATGTTTAAAACAGTGGACCCATTAACTTCGTAAAAACCTATTCACTCTCAAAAGCTCTTTATTTTCTTTCTCCTTAACATAATTTAATGAGGCTATTTTCGTTGACTCACTCAGATATAAAGTTTCACTATTTATTATCAACTTAAATATCCGTTTGGTATATATTTTAACTATATGATTTATTTAATGGGTTGTTCATAACATTTTGCTAATTCCTAATGCTTTAAATTCAACGTCCATGACATGGGGTTCGTTGTCTGTAATTAAGTTATTGTAAAAAATGAAACACTAAACTAGCCTAACTATTTATTAAAACTGGCAATATCTTACAAGGCAATATTGAATACCGCAATACTACAAAAGGTGAGAAAAATAAAACAATCAAATTAATACATAAATTTATTTACCGTTTTGAAAAAGGTAATGTAAATAGTGGAAATATTTTATAAGTAAAGGAAAGCTAAGCATCTTATAAAAATATCATTTTTATACATCCAAACTGGACAACCAACAAACGGCAAGTTATATTGTGGTCTCACATTAAACATGTCAACATATACTACATGTTATATGAATTTACAACATTGTGATAACATGCTATAATTTATATCAACGTGTTCCTCGAAAGCTTAATAATATATATTGTGAAGTTCCCAGTTCTCTTATATAAATTTCCAACCTCTCTTTATCAAGCTCTGCACGCGAACCTTACATATAGACAACAAATTCAATAAATATTGTACGGAATGCTATGTTAAGTTGAATCGATAGAATAGTAGTGGATACATTCCATTATAGTATTTCATACTAAGCTTAAACTCAGCAGTCTCTTACTTCACTAAATACTTTGTTCTACCTCGCCGCGGTCACCTATAACGACTGAATTCACGATTATTGTGGGTACCTGTAAAACTTTGGGATCTTAACAGTAAACGTTTTGATTATTATCTCATTTTATAAAATCAAACACAATCACGTTAAACTATAAAATAGACAGTACCCGCTAACAAAAATACCGAACACACAATAATCAAATTTCTATGGTTATTATTGCGGGGTTTTATAAGAATGTAACCCTGGGGTTTATGTATAATTCCTTGAAAGGTTTATAATACTACCATATTTACGTAAAAACGTAAACAATCGCGATTAAAACAAAGTACGTTAAAATTAAGGGGAGTTCCGAATTAAATATTCTAAAAGTTCAATGCTAATTTTTATTATAGTATTATAATTTTAATCCACAAAAATGATAGCTTGATCTACTAGAACTTAGTTGTAATTGTTGAATAAAAATGTTATTAAAATAACGAATTATAATAAATTTAATTCTCAGATTATAATACAAAATAATAAAACGTGACCACTTAATTCTTACAAGTATTATTTGACGTCACTACTTCATATCAGCGTTAAGTCGTTTCTCTCTAGTTTTACGTAACATGCAGATATATCTAGTCCATTTACAATTCATCAGACTAATTGTCTTTCTTAGTCATTAGCAAGTATTGTGTAACATGTTTATAATATAGCTATAGAGAAAGGGATACTATCTAACTGGAACTATTTCTGATCAAAGTAAACGTTACAGTCGCTAATAATTTTTTTGTTTTTTTTTTTGCATTCGCAAAATTAGCTAACTATCAACGTATAAGACAGCATATTAAAGCACACGCACGTTGAAATCACATTATAACTACTCGAATGCACACCATCGATCGCGATTCTATACCAGAGCCTAGATTATGGCGCATAAAGAGAGCCACGCATAAACTAAAATTAACCAAGCTTATTTTTACTGACTGATAGAAACGATCACTGCAAACCCACGTAGTAAGTGGCGATGTTTGTTGGTAAGATATGAAAATACCCACAATAACTGTTGCTCAGGTATTCAAGTAGTTAGATATCGACCGCTAGGTGCAAGTGGTATGACCGCGGCGGGGCGGCGCGCCGTCTAGGGCAGCGGCTTGTCTTCGGGGATGGTCGGCGAGGTGGCGCCACTGGCCGCGCGGCTCGCGTCGCGGAGCGCCTCGTCGAAGCTCTGCGTCGAGTTCGATCGAGAAGCAACCTTACCCTGCAAACGTAAAAAAAACAATGCTCTTCCAACAAGCCACTACAACTAAAGCGCGATGTGAAAAAAAATCTTGTTGGTGGGTGATATTTATGAATGCTTTGGTGACAAACATTTGAAAAAATTACACATATGAAGTTTACCATCCTTTGCATTAGTGGTACACATAAATACTAATACATAATTTTGGTTTACTAACAGTTTGTCAATTTAAAAGTAACCTTTTATACAGAATGAACACATTTACATATAAATCTGAAAAAATAATATTACCATCATTGGTATTTTTTATTTACTACCAAAAAATCAAGAAGGTTGCTCTAATTTTAATATTTATGTCGCCTGTTAAAACAATGCACAAAGGGTATTTAATAAACACTTCGAATGACAAAGTACACTATCGCTTCAAATTCAAAATAATTTATTCGTGTGAGTATTAACTCGTCAGTATTATCTCGATATACTTATGCACGACATTTTTTTATTCTACCACCGTTTCGAAAATTTGCTTTTAAACCGAGAAGAAACGGCGAAGGAAACTTTAACTACATCGGACATTTTGGAAGAAAAAACTGCAAGATACAATGTTTCTTTTTCTAGTCACAATTACAGGCAGCGCAAATTTCGGTACATCTAATATGTGACCTTCAAATGGTTCATGAGCTTTGAATGGACAATATGGCAGTTTGACTGCAGCTGTATCGGGTCGTGTAAATACCTTAACATTTTCATAAGCGGTGCCGACGCGCTCCTCGATGGAGCGGAAGGACTCCGAGTTGCGCATCTGGCCGAGTTTGTGCGACACGCCGGCCGTGATGCCGCCCAGGATCGACGTCGTCTTCTCCGCAGTGGACTTTATCACAGATTCAGTTTTTTGGTATCTGCCAAATGTACAACGGACTGTTATAGATCGATATTTAGACTTTAGCTATTTAATATATTTTTAAACTGACATGTATTCCAACGTGGCCACGATTTGTACCTTTATACGTAAAAATGAGTCAGTCAGTCGCAAACTACGATAGTGTTCATTTGTACATCTTTATTCTGTACAATAAAATCTAGTCACTGAATGTGGACTATTATTTAAAAGGACCCAGGGACCGCAATCCTAACAGGGTGAATTAAAAAAATATATAAACAAGAATGAATTCTCAGTTCGAAATATCATTTTATCTACCACTAGCTCTTTAGAATGTAAAGATTTTTAAGTAGAGAGTTGAACTTTTGAGGCAACCTTTAGTATTATATCGTTCGAACAGTTATCGCTAATAAACAACAAAATTATTGTAGTTTATAGATTATGATATGGTATGAATCTATAAATAATAATCGAATAAAAATTGCATAGCTTTTAACGATTAAATCCACATAATGAATGTAACAATCTTCATCAGGTTTACGAAAACCCGAAATACAAAATTACGCAGGTGTAAATTAGTGCGTACACGACACAAAACATTATCATTTTATAGAAAATGATGTTGCAATCGATAAAGGAGTATGACATCAGCGTCTTTGAGATACCGAGAACTTCGATAGTGCTCCGTATCGTACGTGCATCGTCGCGTTTTATTGTTATAGTTTGTCTGCCACTGTTTTATTAACTGTGCGATATTATGAACAACACATCCTCAATAAAAGTTATTTCAATATATTTTATTAATAGGTTAGTTCCTATGACATGCACATGTTTGGATAGGATATATTATGTACTTATAGTCGTTTTTTAATAATAAATTTATTAGATTTTAGTTCTAGAAAACTATCAGTGATCACTTTATCACCAGTTTAGTTCCAGCCCGACGTAGGGTATTTGACCAACCTGAATAGTAAGCATATTCTAAAATGAACCATTTTCAAATGTTTTTTAAGTTCTTATATGAGTGTTGGGGAACCAAAAATAATACAACCCCTCGCTTCTTTCTCTAGCGTCTGGCTGACAAAGCATCGGAGACGCCTTCAGTGGTAGGTTCCAATACTTATAAACTACGGTGAACACTTATCGCCAGTTTCTGAAAGGCTTGTCAAAAGTTCGTTCATATAACACGCATATTAACATGAAAGTTCTATGAAGTCAATTCGAGTTTCTGAAACGTTGATTAGAGAATAATTTCTGAATAATCATGCTTTCTGCA
>DWJN01001377.1:0-18264 GCA_018248895.1 Carystus phorcus
AACAATTTTTATGGTTATAAAAATAGTTGTTAAATAATAATTTATATGGCAAAACAAAGTTTGCTGGTTCATCTAGTGCATATATGTACATATATTCGTGAAGTACCTAAGATTAACAAAGTTCTAAATACAATTATACTTGTGTAAAATTTCGACAATTGGGAGAACACATGTTTTCATAATGACCGGGATGGAAAGTCACGCAGTAGCCACAACATTTGCAGATCGGAACCACATTGTTGCCAAATGCATTTGCTTTACGGAACAATAAGTGGTCCCGGCTTAAGTGAATCATACCACAGCCTCTTCGCTGTTAAGTAGTTATGAAAGTCATAATTCAATTTATAGTTACAAACTTCGGTTATATTCTTCTGCTGTTCTTCAGATTTATAATGTTAAAGTTGAAATATATCATTTGGAATCGTCGGCCATAGGACTACTTCACTGAAGACACTGAACTATGTCATAAATTGGAACAACAGAGCTTCAGCTCCGCGGTCGAAATTTAACCGTAATACGTTTTGTCAAGGACGGCATTGACACTATTGAATGTTATAATTTTCATAGGATGCTTTTGTAATAAATAGTATATTAAAAATCATACATTTCCTGCGCTTCTTTTCCATATATACTTTAATTATCATAAATCACGTAGTTAAACGCGCGTGCATTATTCTAAAAAGCGTAAGATTTTCTCTCTCTTTAAGCTATTGTGTTTTTCCAAAAGTTATCTTAAAATGAAAAGAGGAGAGAAGAATAGAGATAAATCATTACTACGAGTCATTGAAAAGTTCAGATATATTGCAATATTTTTATACCATTTTATCACGTCACATACAAGTAATGGTAATTTAAACGTGTTTGGTGTATGATCGATGGTGGTGGGCCGACATCCGGCGGACATAGCCGGCCTTCCGCACTCCCATTGTCCTGCCCCTCCTCGTTAACTTAACTGTTATATAATAACTATATGCCTTTATCGAACCCTTCAACACGTTTGCGTGATTTAAATCACTTCGAAACTTTAGAGTTGATTGAAGATAACTGTAAGTAATTTACAATTATCGATTTGGATATATCTAGCCCCTTTTTAAAAGAATGGTAAAGAATAATTTACATCGAACGTAATGGATAGTTCGTGAAATTATTTCTACACATTTCTAATGTCTAAAATATGATATTTTACACTCCTTTGTTAGTTGTTATTGATATACATACATAGACGACGGAGACCATTAACGATTATGGGACTTAACTCCTCATTTAACAAAATGCTATCAGATTTACTCACATTACTTATTTTCGTCAGATTCGCATGACTACTTCCGGACCTATCCGAGGTCCTTCCTCAAGAGCCGCCCGCGACGTGAACCCGCTTGCGACTGCGACAATGAGTAAAGTCGGATATACACGGACAATGAACTCAGACATTCACAAATCGTTAGTTATCAGATTTCTTACTTGATCGTTTGTTAAAATGTTATCAGATTTCTTGAAAAGTCAAGTCACTAATTCTACAAAACTTGACCGTACAAACTTTACGTGCTATACTACAATTTTACCTACTTTATTTTTGGAATCCAACCTACGTTTAAAATTACAAGATCCCGAAATAAGTATAAAATTGTATTCAGCAAAGGCAGTCAATAAAAACTCGATGACAAAGATAAATAATCAAAAATTTGTCAGTGAAATTCAGGACTTATATAATTCGAACCTAAAATGTCTCCGTCAAAAGTAATCTATTGTAAACCAGAAAGGCAAGCACATTATAATTATGATTTGAATTGATTACGCTTCATCGTATTTAAATGAAATCATATTCATTCAAAAAAAGTTCGGTCCGATAAATAGTCGTACTTTCTTTGAATCGGCACTGGCTCTTAAACGTTCCGTTTAAACATGAAAAGGGATTTTCGATAATGCTACTTGGTTCTTAACAGCTACTTAAATGGACGTAAAAACGATTTAATCGTCGAACCAGTCGATTAGGTAAATTGTTAGCTACTTTAACAATTACACAAAACGGGTCTTAAGAACAAACTTAAAACTGTAATCAATAAGTAACTTACGGTTAAGGAGTTTTTATTTATCAAAACCGCTATTCTGCTAACAAAGCTAGAAAGTGTATTGAGATAATACTGACATGAATAAATTAATTTGAGTTTGAGTTAGAGGTCACAGTTTCGATACCCAGCCAGGGCTCACTTCTATGTGACGAATAAATGTGTAGAGGTATGATTGTCGCAGCTATTTATATTTACTTCTTTGCGATTTTTCATACTTTACGATTTTTATTGGTGACTCGTTTGACACAAAGGTATACCATACTGGACCACTGTTCGAACAGTCCCGGGTTCGATAAGCGAGGCAGAAAGTTGAATGAAGATTTTAAATTTCTGTTCTCGGTCTGGGTGTGTCCTTAACTTGTGTGTTTTCCATGGTACCCATGACACATGGAATCCTAATGTGAGACTGTGAGTACCATTATTAATTGTTATTATTTACTGGGAAGTTTTACTGACAGATTCGGATTAGTAGATATTAATATGTACTCTCAGAATGACACGTAAAATGATTTATTCGCAAAGTTTTATCTAATATGTCTCACGGCAGAAACCATACATAGTTTAAGGTTGCTGTCGTCGGATCAACCTAAGTTTTAAATGTTACTCAGACTTCACAATTTTTTTCTGTAATATTTACTAATCTGCGTGCTTACAAAAGTTTAATCGTAAATTACGAAACGAAAAAGATAATAAACAATATTTTCGGTAAATATAGCCATAGTTTACTCATGATTAAAGAATTTAAGTGATACAAGTACAATCTAGCTTCCGATACGATTGTCTGGTAGTCATTAAATAAGCCGTCTGTATGTTCCCGATAGCCGTGATACAAGCGTTCATTCTGTCTCAGTAACACATCGCTATGATTATACTGGAACATGACTTACACCCGCGCCTCCCCCGGGGTATGTTGGGGTGTGTCGGCAGGTGCGCGGACGCACGTGCGTCGCAGCTTGACTCCCCGAATGTGGATCAACTTCAAATTATGTATGGTTTTAAATTAAATCCCCTGACAACCCTCTTATATGAGAATTACACAAAACTTAAGTAGGTTATTAGATTGGTGTCATATCTTAATCTGTATATACATCCAAGATTAACTTTTTGCGGCGGGTTTGATAAAGGTACTTACGGCTTATGTAAAATATACCTTTAATTCGTAATAAGTAATTTCTAATCCGTTATATCTATAAATGATCAGATATTCCCGTTATTTTATCAAAAGTGCGATGAGACAGTTTTAGTCGCATATTATTTCAAGTATCAACTTACGACCTACATATGTATACAGCAACTCGGCTTTTTTGTACGGTAAGTTAAATTTTATCGAAGAATTAAATTTACTAAGTCGACTAACGTAATTTTTAATCACACTAGACTAACGATAGACCATCAAAACATAAATTTTAGCAGATGAATACAATAATAATTAATAATATTATTTTAGTAAAACATTGGAAGAAAAAAAAGAAAGTTAATATGTCCGATATTTTTCTAGTATAAGTAATATTGGATGGCATTTCACTAACTTCTATGGAACTTTTATAGTAAATTATTATATTTTAAAATCTTTATTTTTCTGAAAAAAGGACGGAAAATATCCATAATGAGAAAAAAATCCGAAAATTAATAACCGACAACACTGCAACGTAATCTTGCTACAATAGTATTACATTTTCCAACATATTAAGTTGTAAGAATTGATGTAACTAACCAATTTAATATTAACATACAACAATATCGATTCACGGCGCGGCTCTGCCAGCTGTTGAGTTGTACGCGTTGTTGAATAGGTCTATATTTTCAAATTTTTATTTTTCTGAAAAAAAGGACGGAAAATATCCATAATGAGCAAAAAATCCGAAAATTAATAACCGATAACACTGCAACGTAATATTGCTAAAATAATATTACATTTTCCAACATATTAAGTTGTAAGAATTGTTGTAACTAACCAGTTTAATATTAGCATACAACAGTATCGATTCGCGGCCCTGCCAACTGTTGAGTTGTATGCGTTGTTGAACAGATCTATTAAAACTAGATTCACCGTACAAAGGCGTACTAAGTAGCTTGTCGTCACAATGTCGCCGTATCATGTAACGCAGTCTGGTTGCCGACTAGCGACTATGTATGTGTATGTGAATTACAATATGATTTTCTCTATTGTTACAATCTACATCTATGTCATTTCTAAAATTTACTGCGAAATATTCAGTGTCTAAGTTTTGTATGACAAAAGAAAACCGTAGTCTTTCGGATGCTTTTGTCTATGTGTCAGTTCAGTGGGTTTAGTTTTCGCCCAATATAGAACGGAAAACTTTTAATTTAATTAAGCCGCATTTGGACCTGAGAACTAATAGAGTTACCGGTTCCAATCAGGACTGATAATGGAATTATGTAATACACTTTTTAAACAAAAACTATATGTAATTTAAAAAACTAAATAAAGTTTGAAATTTATTAAGAAAAATATTAAGAAACGAAACTCTTGACCTTACAATCTCGGAAACATACTTCCTGAATTACAGTTTTTTACAAACTTATTGAAGAATTTCTTTAATAAAATTTTATAGTTGGTTAAGCTATTGTACTATGTTATAGGTGAGTTAAATTCAAATTCGCGTATTGAAACGCAAGAAGTATGAATGCTCCCCTCAACTACGTTAAGAAGGTCCACCCTTAAGCGAAGCAGTCCACACAATCGGCCGGAAGCGGAAGGCGCGTTTCGCGAGATGGTGAAATTCGGGCACAGCTGCTACACCAGCTGCCTAATAGCTGATTTCCGCTTCGCATCTTCACAACCGCGGACCGTTTATACGGTTATTTGCTCGCTTATCTCCTAATTCTTTAACGTTTTTATCAACAACACTTGACAGGTTTATAACTCGTAAAATAACTATCACAGTGTTCATTGACACGATTATAAAATCTTCAAAAATAGTCGTTATTTTTTAAATTATGATGGAGTTGTCGTTTGGAACGTCTGAATTCGGATTTTGAAATCCAACTGGACCACGATGTTTAAAAAAATCCATCGAAATAAAACTGTTTATAAAAACTAAACAAAATATTATACTCTGCGCGTTTAATACGCAAGGATCCCATATGGCAATAAGTCACTTGCAGATGTCCCATTAAATTTTTTACACCAACACTTTCTCGAGTGAGTCGCGTGACACATCCGCGAGGAGCTATTTTTAGAAAATTTTAAATTAGTTAACATGTAAAAAATTGAATCGTTATTTTTGGATACGCGAGGGAGAATAGCTAAAATCTGCTGTCGATTCATTATCTGGATTAGAAAAAATGATTTACAGTACTCGTTGTTCTCGTTATAGAAAACCAAAACGTGTATAAACGTTTATTTATTATTAAATGAGTACACTCGATTGCTGGACATGTTGATTCAAGTCAATGTTATATTTTCAAAATTGATACTTTCACAAATTAATGCTCTTCGATAGATAAATAAAACTGAAGTCATTATATTAAATACTACTGATTAATTATCATGAAGAGGACATAATGATTGAAAACTGCATTAAAATCAGTTACGACAAACAGAAAACCCGAAAATCAATATTTTTTTCTAATATAAAAATGCGTCAATAAATACTCCCAATATTACTTTGCAAAATGATTTCTCACGTACAGACGATTTATAATAAAGAGGTAATTAGAAATGTTTAAGGCACAGGAAAAAAACGAGTATTAAAGTTAAGGATAGATTATTATTTTTAAATGTGGCAATGACAACTAAGTTGGCCAAATAATAGAAAGCTGTGAAAGTGTTGACAGAGAGACTCGAGTAATAGATGAATAACATTTGAACGAAACGACAACAATAAGCCACTTATATCATTTGTTATAGTCTATAACGCCAAAATTTATTATCCTGTTATTGGAAAATTAATTGGATTTTATTCGATAAAGCGTTTTGTAAATGAAATCAATCATACAGAAATTGTTAAGCTGATAATAGGAAAATAGTTCTTGTGCAAAACGTTTGCTAAAGTTTTGTATGGACCCTATTTTTGTTTTCACCTTTCGTAACAAATATATGGAAACTCGTTGCATTACTACCACTCAGTTTTCCATTGTAAGTTAGTAAATAAAAAAAAATCCAAAATAACATGACAGTTGAAATTTGACAAGTTTTTATCAATTGTAACATAAGTAGTTGAGCATTTCTCCATCTGCCGTTGAAGCCTCGCAATTCGTGGAACCACAAAAAGTCCTCGGCTTCCGGCAACCTGCTCCCGTTCCGCGAGCCTTGCATTGCATGTGCCGTCATATGTCCACTGCAGGCTTTTGACCTGATAAAACTGTGCTGTTATCATAAACTGTTAGTTAAAACGATAGCAGACTAACAACAAAACACCCATGTTATAATAATATACCACTACACTAGAATTTAATTTCACATGGTAACGAAAAGAAAAAAAACAGTTTCCCAATATTCTTTTTCTTTTCTTCTTACATTTTTACTTTCTTAAATCGAAATATTGCAGTAAAACATATTTTTCAAACTTTTTTATGAAAATGGAAAATAAATGGAATTTTTTTAATGCTTCGAGATTTAATTCGGAAAATTTTACATCACTATACATAAGTGACGATGTAAATTATAGGTCAGAAGTTCGCTCTTCGTAATGTATAGAATAGTGAGCATCGAAAGCGTATCGTAACAAACATTAGAGCGTGGTGAAGCGCTTAACATCTGGTGGTTCTTAAGGAAAGCGCGGACGCGTGAAGTTGCCACCGCAAACCATAACAAGATGTGCCGCATCAGTCGGCCTGGCTTGCGTAATTCTGATAATTCTCTTCCAGTTTAGGAACATTCTCATCGTAATTTTATTTAAAGTTAGAATATATTACGTTCCTTTTTTGTAAACAATATGACTTACATAATTACTAACGTGTACGCTTGTTCTTTATGTTTAAACTAACACAGTTTTAATATTAAGTGCCGAAAATTTCAAACTCTTCATTACAAAGAATCTATCTTATAAATGAGCCTAGTGACCTTAAAGAAACATCAACATTTCTTACTCAATTCGACAGAAATGATACATGACACTTTGCAAACAGGAGGCTCATAGAAGCGCCATTAATCTTATTACTGTTGTTCGAAGCTCACGTGAAATACGATTAAGCTCTTAACGCGCTTTCATGCCGCGATCCATTGTATTTGGCACTTAATCCTATTGTCCCTAAGCTACGTAATGTCCTTGTTTCAGTTCTTACTAAAATGCTACAGACTATATTTTAACATAGTTATATTGTTGCTTTTGCAAAACAACATCAAAAACGTAATAGCACAATAAGGGGTAAACCATAGGACTTAATAGACCTATTAAAAACCTATGAGTACTAAAAGCAATTTAATTATAAACACAGGCAATTTATGATTAACTTAGGGGCAAAAAATGATTCATTTAATTGTATTCTGTTTTGGTCAAATAGTTCTTTGAATAAATACTCGTAATAACTTCTGTAATTTATAACTTTAGGCAGTTTGGTGGCTCACAACTTTCACTTCTGTCATTCTAATTATGAAGAAAATAAATCTTCATTGTATGTGTATTTACATAGACTTTATATACCACATAAATTACATTAGGTACCCCATAAACATACGTACTTATACTACTTATTATTTCAACTATTTTTTATTAAAGTCTAGAATGTCTTGATAATTATGTGGACGTGAAATATTCTTCGTAGATTCGGTAACAGCTGTTAGTAAGACACATACCCACGACCAACGAAACTGGCCTATCTATCTATCACGTTATCTTCAGTTTACATCGCAACCGAGAAAAGATGTAATGCGATTGCTAATTCTATTTGGTAATAATAGGAAGCGATAAGAAGTTTGCGATTTTGTCTCTTCCATTATTCGATGCCATTCAACTTTTGGGATAATGAGTTTATTTGTATTCTAATTTATTGTGTATTTTTTAAAATGCGTGAAATGTAACACCCACTGTGTTTCTTAACCGACTGTATTTTTTATGTGTTACATAATAAATTTTATACTAGGTATATAGATTTTCATACTTCTTTTTTTATTCGAAAACTGATGTTTATCCTTGTGGTTGCATTTAGATTTGAAGGACATGTGAAGAGTAATTTTTGAGCTATTCCTAATAATGCACATTCGAGGAATCCATATTTCGGATTTCGGAATATTTTATTCGGCGTATTACTTTAAAGACGGTTTGTTTTTGTTCATAAATAAAGCCATGATTACTATAGCAAAAACATCATACTGAATCTACTGTGCGGTGTAGCGTATGTGTTTAAGAATGAGATTTAGAATGACAGGAAAAGACATAAAAATAGAAAATAAATGGAGAAGTCTTATCTCTCTTCTTTGCTAAGGTTTTTACCAAATAGACTCATTATATTTTCTTGAAATATGTAAATATCTACGGCATTTTAGAGAAGGGTACACGCGTATTACAACTCAAATCTCCCGATTTCCATCAAGCGATAACTCAACTTAAGCATGATTACATGATTACATGATTACTAATATCGTTTCATAACAGCACTGACGAATCGTCATATTGTACGAAAGTATTATTAAAAGAGATACAGTGAGGTGAAACACAATGCATCTTTTATATTGCAGGCAGTGATTGTGTACACTCGCCAGATCAATCCGTGTTTGCACTGGTTCGATAACATCTGGTCTCTAGCAAGGACGACAGGACACCTTGTCTTGTCGGACCGCGCGGCGCTTATTGTGAACTATCGGATCATTTGCAACACGTGCGTTAGACATCGCTATCAATGCATTATGTATCAACTCGTTCTATGATGTGGTTATATTTTTTGTACTGCATCTGAGGTTTATAATTTGTTTTGTATTAAATAATGCTTAGAATATACAGCCATTTTTATGTTTGAATTTGTAGATAAAATATATTGGTCTGCAAATGAAACAAACTTATTAATAGTAATTCAATTTGTATAAATAGTAAATAGATAAACCAGAGGATGAAACATTTTAAATTTCTGTTTTGTTATCATCTTGCGGCTTTTTGTTCTGGGCTATAGTTGTGTGGCGATCTTCATACGCCGAAACAAGTAAAACATTTCATAGACGATTCTAGAAACGAGGGTGGTAGGCTGGTAGGTGATAACAAACTTTGCCACCACGCACAAGTACTGCAGCAGGATGCACCAAAAGCATGTTATCATGTCAACCTCAAGGTTGGAATTGGAGAGATAAGCTTGGAATGGAAATACAGGTTGCTCCTCACAGGATATAATTTCTATTTTTGTATTATCATAAGATATGCATTTTGTCGAAATCCTCATCGAAACTTCTGCTTTAGAAGTGTTACTAATTTAGAACAGCGTAACCTCCAAATATAATTAAATAAAAAACAATGGCGTCATTGTCGCACTCGCATGATTTATTACCGCGTAGTAATACTAAAATAGTGACGATAAACGTCTGGGAAAAATAAATATATTAATCGTAGGAAGTACTTATTTGATAATTGGTATTTAGAACCGGATTCATTAGCGGACAAATGAACGGATACGTACTTTTAGTTCATATAATTTATTTCTGCGGTTTGTCATAATGATTTGCTGCCGAGTGCCGTTCAACATTAAACAAATGCAGATATTTGTTAAAATCTGTGTCTGTGTACGTTTTGGGTGTTAGCTTAAAAATGTATGCATTTTTTTATATTTAAAATAAACGTGCAATGTAAGTATAGGTGATTGTTAGGTCACGGAAATAATAATATGGTATGTATAATGAGCATGAATATAATATTGATCTGGGCAAATGAATTCTCCACATTTTAGTTTATTATATTTTTTGTACCAAGCTGACAAACGTAGAGACGTGCTGCCTGTTAGTAAGCGATCACCAACTTGACCATCAAAGCAATGACAAATCAAAGCATCATCGATTCGTTGCCGGCTATTAAAGAAAACAAAACAGTGTGAAAGTAAGCGTTCAACCCTCCACCAAGAACACGACGAACTATTTGAAAATTAATCCAAGCAAGATAGCTAACCTAGTGGGATGTAGCACTTATTAACAATTAGTTTTTGTAAGACTGCCGGGCCCAAGGGTTGCTCGGATCAATCTGGGACAGCCGGGTGGCAAGTAATGCGTTTTTTCTTAAACATGTGCTACTGCCAATTTACTCGTACCGCCGCCGGCAAGGTGTTCCGATCTATCCGGAATGTGTCGGATGCCACGTTACCCGTGAGATGTGATGAAATTGTAGTTAGATTAAAAAAATGTAAAGGTGCCAAAATATCGCTACATCTTTATAGTAGGTACATCATTAGCAATTTTCTTACTATCGCATTACTTCTGGACGACTTTACAGATTAAGATTAAATGCTAACTGTCATGCAGCTATCGTTATTTGTTTTGAGCGAGTATCTTTTACTATGCTATATAGAATCTAATTAGTGTTGCTGTACCTGTATGGATAATAGAATTTATCTTGATATTTTATTGTATTCACCGTTTCTTCTCCCCATTGTTAAATCACCTTCCTAAGCCATACTATATAGATGTAAAATATTACGTACTTAATATGATTTATTCCGGTCTGATACCCAAAAACTGATCCACTGAACAAAATTATTATCTATACTATGCTATATATATATGTAGATTCTATTAAGTAATTTTTAATTTTAATCAAGCTTATTCGAATTTAAATAATTTTTCAGAGTCCTCAATAAACAGAATGCGTGACTGGCCAGCAATTTTTCTACACATAATGGGTATTAACTATATGTATTATTAAAGTACTCTAAACTTAATGAAAATATTTAACAATGATAGATTACAATTAAATTACTCACAGTACAAGTCGTATTTTACTACAATATTTTTTTTTAACTAACTTAAGATAGTCAGTGTAAAAAATTTTACAAGTTCTAACTTCTTTACCTACTCAAATTATCATAAACTAAGGTCAGAAGGTCAATTACCTCACTATTATCTAAATGTCGACAAAAAATAAGAATATTCTACTACAACATTGCGTTTAGTAAAATCCCATGACACAGGAAGCATAAATAACGAGGGGAGCACTGTGTCCCTACTTACTAAATTTATAATATACCAACCTGTTTTAGAGGCTTTGCAAATTTTATGAGGCGAGGGTTCGGGTGTGCCGCAACAATTGTAATAATTCAATTTATAAGGCTTACACAAATTCGGCGTAGCTGTACTTAGCATAATTAATGAATTACATAATAATCCTGTGTTCACATGTGGTATTTTAGGAACCAGAGTCATTAATTGTAATCATTACAACAAGTTACAAACGGCCTCGTTCTGAACTCAGGTGTGTGTATTAGAGGCGTTTAGGTCAAAGCAAGTCATTGAGCATAGCACACCACGGTTGCTACGTGTTGATTGATATACTTGAAATATGATTATAAACTTTCCAGTTTGCAGCTTTTGCAGTGTTGCACCGACCATACTATAGAAATTACATCAAGTTAATTTGTTTGAAATTTTTACTACCAATTTCTTTATGTATAGATACTGTTTGTGAACATAAATTCAGATAATCTATAAAGATTCAAAATACATAAAGTCATACGACTTTATATTAGACATATTAACGGATACTCACGATCAGGCCAGACACACCGTGACTAAGATCCATGTGCCTTCAAACCATTGATATCCCATTACAAGGCACGGGTTTCTCCTCATCATTGTAGAGGTCTATAGCATACTCCACCACGCTGCTCCAGTACGGATCAATGAAGGAAGTGGCCAACACAGGTGTCGGAAGATTTTATGTAGCCTGGAGGCCTCCAATATGGCTAGCTATAATGAGAATCGGGATCGACGGCTTATCATGATTAAGATCCATTAAACTGGATAAAAATATCCGTATATTATACAAATATGAGTTCTCGTTTGCAATCTCATGGTCTACTACTTCAATATAGATATAAAGTCAAATTTAAAATTTAAAGAACACGTATTGATGCCGACGATTGGGAATATAACGTTCGTTGAATAACTGTATAAGAGAATTCGTTCGTAATAACTAAGTATGATTTGCATTGACACACAGCAAAGCGTAACCTGTTTCTTATCAATAAAGTTGTTATAATAATCAAAACTACATGGTTTTAGTATAATACGTGTTTAGCGAAAGGCAGCATGGATGTTCCACCTGCCAAGATCTTGACACGCCTTTCCCTATTTCTACTTTCATTACTGTTTTCAAGTGCGTTTGGTTAGATAGAATAGCACGTAGTTTGGACAATTACGAGATGTTTAAACTGGATTAGTTAAAAATTTTATAACTTCTGGTAAATGGGTTGACATTATTGAGCTCTGTTAAAAGTACCTTATCGTAACTATTGGATCTAATACAAAGAATTATAAGAAAACTGTTTTATGGGTATGTAAAAAATTGTTATTATTTAAAATATAAAAACATTCATACCGTATAAATTGGCTGTAAAATTGTATGTCTTTTAAATCATTAATTGGCATATTATTAAGTACAATAAGTAATTAAAATCCATTATCATTTGTATCGTGTAACAATATTTAAGTACAAAATATAAATGTGAAAGTAAATGTCGGTAAGAAATAAAAATATTTGAAGTACTTAACTGTTTCATTTGGAGTACCTGACATTCATTAAAATAGTATACAGCTTCGAATGTCTCTCTATTCTTTTGCAAACCAAGAATAAACGAAGAAATACTATTCTTCTAATAATAACACACATTTTGAGCACTATTAAAACGTTAGTTGATATCGTTTTCCGCTCTGTGCTACAAGTATTACATACTTAAACGTAAGAAATACGATCCCAGGCGATATACCAATGTAATCGACCCCTCTTCCGACATTTGATTGACATAACAGTAATCATATTTACTTATATATCATATAGCCTCTTTGAACTGAATAAAAATTGTCTAAGTAACAGATTTTATTTTACTGTGATATTGTTGTTAATCACATCACAGTTGCGTTTCCAACCAACAAGAAAGTGGAAGGAACTGGGACAAAACTTAAGGTACTTTGGCTATAACTCATTAAAGCACATTACGACTTAATGTTCGATGTATCTCAGTTGAAAAAGTCTGAAGACAGACATACTATAGAGACCCTAAAACCATTACAGCAGACCAGGGTTTAAGAGTTGAAAGAAGAAGTGATAAGTTGGTGATTCAAGATATTGTTCGATACAATTGATTGAACGTCCACATATAAACAATTTATACAAAACCGCAAGAAAATATGATTATAATAAAATTATTTGTGCATCATATGACGTAACATATTGATAGCCTATATATAAACGTTTTCAAGGTAAGAAATTTTCCTGTTGTGCAACATAGAAACTGCACTATACGGATAACACAAAAGTTATATAATTAGAGAAAAACAATTATGAATCTTCATGTTTGAAACACTTTTTTCCCACTCTTTATATGGGTGATTGTTTTTTTGTTTTTTTTTTAAACTAGCAGATGGGTCACCTGATGGTAAGTAATCACCGTTGCTCATGGACATTAGCAACACCAGGGATGTCACCGACGCGTTACCGACCATGGATAAGAAAGAGAGGGAAAACAGAACACATAACATATAGCAAACCAGTTGACAAACAGAAAAGAAAAAGGTTCGTAACTATTTTCTCTAAGCCTATCTACATCATCATAGATTATTTGTTAAAGTTATAGTTACAAAAATCTTTATGTAAATGCTTATAAAATGTATTTATAACTAAATAGTTGAATCTGAATTTACATAGCTTGGGACGGGGTAGATTTTTAACCGACACAGAACACAAAATCACTATTAAATCATATCAAAACGACCAATTTTGATTTGCACATGTTAGTAAATGGATAAGAATTCTAGTAATGTATGAAATTTGTATTTGTATTATAACAATTGTTAAAAAAAATCTTTGATTTGTCAAATAAAGTAAAGTAAGAGTGTCAAGAAATGTGTGTCAAGTAAGAGTAAGAAATAATTTCAGCGATTTCTAAAATGCAGTTGAATTAACAAAAAATAGTAATCTCTCATTTTATGTACTTGTCAGTATGAAAACTCAGAAAAATGAATAATATTATCATAATATAAGTGTATCAAGCAAGAATTCTATTCAGTATAACGATGTATATATTTTCATGTTTTGTTCGACACACGTAAGGAACTCGGGTAAATCTCGAAGCCCGTCAAGAGCGGAAGGCGAGACGTCACTTATGAACCTCTCGCGACCTCCCCTCCGAATTTATGGCAATCCGATACGACGCCGCGACGAACCGATATTGAAGCCAAGTTACAGACTACACGTACCAGATACTGATAACGAGGGCCTGTTTATCTTGTACAAAGGTAATCACTATCACACTATCGCGATAAATAGTTGTAGAGTTATTATTGGGTGTTACATATTGGGATAAAATTATTCTCGTTGAGTCACAGTGTTACACATGGGACAAAATTAGTTTGTATAACATGCAAATATAAGAAAATTAACGAAATTATATTCAATTTTTTTTTTCTCTTTATATTCACACAGAATGTTGTAATGTTAAAATAACGGTATTATCCCTTAAAATCTCCATTGGAGTAGCATGGTGGAATACTTTTGACGCTATATAATTATAAAATGAATAAAATATTAATTATGATAAACACAAACATTATCTAGAAATAGAAGTAGGTAAGCTATTAACACTATATAAAATAAATTTAAGAATATAGATAGTTTTATACAAACAAATATTTTTAAATAGTGCTGCATAAAAAAATCGTCTATAATTTTTTATTGTCACGACAAGCGAACAATTCATAACTCATTCTGCGGTTGTTACGGACGAAAATTCTCACAAAACAAGTACAAATTCTGCGTATCGTGGTCCTAAATAACAGTTTGCATGTTCAGAAAGTGGTTTATTGAGGCCCGTGTTCCATGGGCGAGATATAAGTGTGAGTTACGAATGCGTGAGGGCGGGCGGTCAATGCCTCAAGTCTAGGTGACCGAGTGGGTCGATAAGCTAATGCTTGTGGCTAAAATATGTTTATAAGTTTTATTTCACCTCCAAAATTTGTAGTTGTTTGATGAATTTGAGGACATTATTTAGTTATTACGCATTGCAGTCATTTATAGGTTCAGATTTCAAACTCTTCAATTAAAAGTATTCAGTGCTAAAGTAAAGTTCGTTACTTATTTAATTTCTATAATTAACCTTAAGTAGTACGTTAGTCCGAGGCTATAACAATAAAGTATTAACACTTTTTTTTACTTTTTAAGTGATGTTCACAATCTTCATCGACCTCAAAGGGTGTGTTCTGTTTGAGGTCACATATTATGTCCATTAATATGATTCCCGTTGAGTAACACTCCAATGTGTAGTTTTCTTATATTACTTGTATACGCAATTAATGACACCGCCTTCGCTGATATCTGCCTTGCCAGAAGTTGGTGCCCAGAGGTTGGTGGCAGAAAACTATCCTATCAACTATAGCACTCGATATAATAAACAATAAATAATAAAATAAAGATTGTGACTTCTGATTGTGATTGTGACAACTTCAAAAACCCTAGTGGACACTGACATCAAAATTATTGTGCAACTGAAACTTGTTACACCTAGGTTACATAAACATTTGGTAACGAGGTTTAAAACACCTTGTTACTGTCTTGTCATGCGGGCTCCTGTACATCACTATCTAAATTTATAGTTGCAGCGAAATAATTAATTGTTAATTACACACAATAAGGGTGATATAACAAGTACTTTACGCTAAATAATACAGTGCTATATCTGGCTATTCAATTAGTCATTAATTAATCACTCATTCTTATCTCGTCTGCAATAGATCCAAGAGTTTGAACAAGTCACACATTGGTCAATTTTGTGTTCTGTTTATAATTTGACGTCATTGTCGTGTAATAAATTATAGAATATCCCACGGCTGGGTGTAGGGTACTTTCTGAATGAATCTTTAATTGCATTATGGACTACGGCATGTTTCCTTATTGTTTTCCTTCATTGAGTCAAGTTATTATTAATTTAATATATTTATAAATGTTTCAAATAGCAGATATTATGAGTTAATTTAAACTAAATGACGTACGTAATTGTTGATAATGGATGCGTTTCTATACGGCTTGCTATTAAATGCACTGTTCTCCATATTTGCTTTAATCCATTCTATCTAACAGAGAAAGCTTCCAATAGAGGAAATCGTGGGAGTTTACGTACCATGGAAAGTAAATACGCTTTACAATGCTTCGATGCGATTTTAATTATCATGTGTATAGTGCTCTACGGTTTCTTTCACACCATTTGTTTAAGAAACATTTGCAGTTGCATAAATATAGTAACAAACATAATGCATGTTAATTCTGAAGAATAAATTATAGGAATCAATGGTTGAATGGCTTCGAAATGCTTAAACAAATAATGAGAAACCATTCGAACAACAGAAAGAATAAGTGCTTATCAACTTTTACATAAGGACTAAGGTACATAGTAAGTAGCTGGTAACTAAACTTTGATATTTTAGGTAGGATGCCCAAATCAAAAGGTACATCATTCAAAAAATTTAAAATAAGAACAATGTGACACATACATGTGCACTGAGAATGGTGTACTTTGCTTGACGCCTAAGGTTTCTAAAATTAATCATATCGGAAGTCACGAAAAACTGGCTGTTCCTGCCAAAATCCAGTCGTGTGTTGACATGTAGAATGGTTGAGGTTAATAGTAACTTACAGTCACGAGTTCTTTCTATTGGAGACCCTTTATAATTTACTGAAAAAATACGTGAGATATACGTAGCAGTCGTAACAAAATAATGTTTATCTTTTATTTTTTTTCTATTTTAGTAGCACCCAAAAATATTTTTCGTAACCTAGACACTTGAAAATAATTTTAAGTAAAATCGGACCGAGTCAAAGCCTGAAAAACTTGCTTGCTTACATCAGTTTCTTCCTCCAATAACATGAATATTCAAATAGAAAAAGACAACATTTGAAAGACAAATTCCACAATTCATTAATAAAATGTAGAACAGAAGTGTAACCTACCCTGAATTAATGCACTAGGAATGTAGCTTTAAATAAATGTAAAGTAATAGACACATAATTATGATATAGGTGCGTGGATTGTTGCATTGCAAGTTGGTGAGGCAAAACAAAACCTCGGCATTCCGATGTTGCGACAGGAAATTGTGAAAAAGCCGTAATAAGTTCGCGATGTGTCGAATACCAATCGCCCAGCTGCCGACAGTCCATTCTTGCGTCTTGGTAAACGCGTGTGCGACATACGATTAAAAAACCTGACGAATATGTCTTTACACACGATGGTTTACAGTTACTTAGCATAAAAATGTAGTAAATTATGAACATAGTCCACTAAATTTTCTTTAATTTCATCTGATCAATCTACATTTACTTATTGCCGATATCAATAGATCGAAAGTAAGGTACAATTTCAATGATTTCTTTGCGATTTTAGACTGCGAAATTTGAAATGAAGCTTTATATTTAATTTAAATATAAATAATGAACAATAATTATGCTTCTCAAATTCGATTGAGGCACAAAACCATAGGTTTGTATCTCCTGTAATGGATCATTCTCGTCTCACCATACCGTATCGTAGAGCCATCGCCGATGGTTTTATTTTAACTTTCCGCCCGTGCCGTTTCAGTCTCCATACATCATAATTAGTAATGTTATAATAATGCTTTTAAGGTAATTAAGTTTATCTTCTTACACGAGTAACTCTGTTCGTCACGCTTTCTAAACATTTTATCATAAGCATTATTCCACATTATGTTCAGTGTTGTAACTAAGTGAATGCGAGTTGTGCCGCTGATTTCAGCAATATGTACGAATACGCCTATTATAAAGACGAATTAGGTATAGAACTGTTATATATTGATTGCATATTTTATTATTTGTTGTTATGTGACGACTATGAAATCCATTCTAACGAGCTTATTTGCTCAAACCGGGGGCTTGGAATGTCTTATTTGCGAATGTCGTATTTCCGGCTTCCGTCCCTTTTAAAAACCGTGAAAATGACCTAGGATTGACCGCGACACACACATCGCTCATTGAATACAAAAGGGCCATAAATCAAAAAAAAATCAAAATAATTTTATTGCAAAAATGAGATCTATATC
>DWJN01001378.1:0-18262 GCA_018248895.1 Carystus phorcus
CCTCTAAAAGATCTAAATAAAAGTCCGCGACAGCATATGTCTAGCTTTTAAGGTTAATCTACTATAAGCATTTTTATAGTTATCAGAATAGTTCTAAAATATTAATTTATATGGCAAAACAAAGTTTGCTGGATCATCTAGTATTATGTATGTGAGAAATACATATACTAAAATCTTCAAACTCCTCCATAAAGTACTAGACCTTAAATATGTATAACTACTACCTTAAAGATATAGAAGTAGCGTGGCTAACATCGGTTTCAGATACAGTCGAGACAGGTGACACTGGTGTCGATGGCAGTATGGGTGATGTGGGAGTGACGGGGGTGATTGGAGACACGGGGGACGTGGCTGCGGGGGGCGATGGGGACGAAGGGGGCGACGAGGTCGGGAGCGACGTGGGACTGCACGCGTCCGTGGGTCGCTCCCATTGGGTGCGGCGAAGTGCGTGGTTCACGTAATAGGGCCTAAAAATAAAAAAAATATGCTTTAACTCTAACCTATAATGTATTCGTCAAGCAATACGTTTAAATATTCATCATATTAAACAGAAAAACAAATATATTGAATGAAACTCTATCAGTGTAATAAGCGTTAAGAATTCACATAAATATATGGAATACATTAATATTAAAATAAATTTGTAAAGATATAATTGGTGTCAATAAAATTGAAAAATAATAAAGTATAAATATTGACATATTAATATGTAAAACAAGTTATGTACGAGTTGGGTTGTCAAAAACTGGTTTAGTAATTAGGATTGCAATATATTTAGACATACCGGCCACTGGAAGTAAACCTCTCCTCCCAATGCTGTGGCAGAGGCAAGTTTGATGAACTGGAGTTGATAGGAGGTTCCCTGGGTGCACGGACTTCACCTGCTGGTCCTACAACTGCCAGGGGCGACCCTTCCCCAGCCGCCGACGCCGGCTCACCCCTTGCCCCATCTCGTGAGAGTAACGATATAATAACCTGTCCGCGAACCCCACATGTCTCCCCCGTACTATCTTCGCAAAGTTCGAGACATTGATCTGAAAGAGAAAATTGTGAGAATAGATAATTGTTATCCATAAATAATGATATTGATTCATTTTTGTATGACGAGTTATTTGAGGATGTAGAGCATCTCATCAATCTTTAAGCCCAAGCCAACCTCCCTGAAAGAAAGCTGTGAGTGGTTTTAATCCACATAGTTATCATAGAGCACTCATGATCATAGTCATTATGTGATGGTTAATTGACATTTTCCAGAGAAAAAAGAAAGGATTGTAACATAAAAGTTCCAGCTGTTTCATAATATAGAGAAATTCATGTAAATTGCTAAAAGAAACCATCTTCAATCATACAAAAGATAAATTCTTGGTACACATGTACTTGAAATTGTATATTTGCGATACAAGGTAAAATCAATAAAGTACTTGATAAATAAAAATGTGTCACTCACATGAAAATTTATCAAGCTTAAGGAAATGGCCTTCATGCAACAGATAGCAAGAGCGAAATTTGAATGAACAGTAATGCATAATATAAATACTGGTGAAGTACATTATTTTAGCCTTGGAAGAATTATTGCATATGTAATTACTTAAAATACTGACTCAATTATTTATGTAACAAATTAATTGTGCAAGCATTGAATAACGGTGAATCTTATAGCAGTGTCACAATCAACGGAATCTCAAAGCATAACAAACAAAAAATTACCTAATATATTGTGCAATTATAATTATATTATAACTGTATGTTGAAACTTGCACAGCTACCTTGCATTATTGCATATATTTCTATACCAATTAGTAATATTTCATAATTCAAATGTACATTAGGATTTGGTAATATCGGATATTTTAGTGCAGTAAAATGAATACTTTCTTTAGGATAAATTATAAATGAATCTAAATTATTGTGGATAATATCTGTATACATAGTTACATACATTAACATTTTGATAAATACTTTTTTTCAACAGAACATAATAGGACAATTGTAAATGTCACGAAGTGCCATGCTATGCACTTTTCAATATTGGTATAGATTTATCCATATATATATCCAACAGCACTTTAATAAACAGAATCCAAACAATTATTAACAAGTTCTTATACATGCAAAATTTACATTAAATTTCATTTTTTTAATATGTATAGCAAAGCAAGCTGGGTACAATTAGTAAATTAATAAAAAAAATATCAGGAAACAATATTGTTATAAAAGACGCTGTCAAAGGGTAATAGTAATAAAAAATAATAATTTAATACTTACAGCCAGTATCTTTCAATTTATGAACCGTTGAAGGCTGGATCCTGACACATCCAAGGAACCCTGATCCTTGTCTTTTGTGAACCTTTCTTTGGTTCCATACACTAAAATGAAAAAAATACAGACAAATTTAGATACTCCTTGTTTCTTTGAACTCAGTTAAAAAAGTCATAAAATGTACAAATACAATGTAGATAAATACAACAAAACTAAAAATAAAATTAGAACATGTTTGCTATTGGTTCCTTCTTTTTGAAGATTAGTCTGAATACAATTTTTTGTATGTCATAAAAATCTCATCTTATTATAAACATATTGTGATGGAAAAAAGTAAAAAGCAAATAGCTTCGATCATTTCCATATATTTACTAATACACAGAGTACAAGGACCACTTATTATGTCATAAGCTTATTGAAAAAAAAAATTGCTTAAAGTAATATTTTGCACAAAATACATACCTGATAGTAATACCATCTCCTTTAGTAAGATACAAGTCATAATGTGTATTCCATTTTGGATCCAAAGTGGCTTTCACAGCAGTTGTTGAATATACCTGTCCACTCCCATCAACAGCAATTTTTGCAAATGGATCGGGCAATCCTGGAAGACAATTTTTTTCTCAATTTTGCCTTCATTAAATTACATTGACGTATCCAATTGGTTACTATTATTATGTATTTTGTACTGATAATATAAAACCAATTTAGATCAGAGAAAATATTTATATTATTATTAATGCAGAAGAAATAAAATGAAAAGCAACAATTAGTGTGTATTTGTAGTACTTCATAGCATACAAACAAACCGTAGATATATATTGAAAACCAGTATAACAATAGTAAACAGTAGGATATTATCTCACTAGGGTTTTAAAAGTAGGTTATTATTATACTCAATACCTAATAAACATGCATGCAGGCACTTCTAACATCAAGGTTGTATTTTACACATTGATTATGAAATTACTAATATAAGGTAAATCTATGAACAAAACAGGTAGGACATACTTATATTGATGCAGTAATAAAATGTGATTTTTGAATCAAATTTCATATGACAAATCTTTGTTGTGAAAACAGTCAACACGAAATGGTTTTATCTTGTTTTTTTTTTTAAGATTTTTTGAAACAAAATCAGCTGGTAATATGACATGTCTTGTAGAAATTGTGATGAATTTACAAAAATAACAACAAACTACTTAATTTAATCAGCGTTTTCGATTCTAGTTACTTTAGTAAGATTCCTCCACAACCTATGAATTCATTACGTATAGTGCTTGCAACGAATCTAAAAAGGTGATGTACCTAATTAAATTTTGGTATGAATTGAAGTAGTAAACAAATGAAAACTTACGGAAAATATCTTTGCGTACCAGGTTTCGCGCGCACAATACTAAAAATAAAAATAGGACATTAGAATATGTTCAAAAAATATTATAATATACAAATTCCTAACAATTATGACTGCCCATGTTGTGAAAGGAAGTTTCGACTTACTTGTAAGTCGTATTTTTTGAGCTCCATATTTACGACTCGACACTGGAGTGGACATTTTAGATTATTTTATTCAGACTACACATAACACCGACTTTGTCACTCATTCAACACAAATTTTATTCCAATGCTTAAACTCGTAGGTGACCACCATTTTTAATTTCTTGCTGCTATATATATTATTTCTTCTTTCTGTATAATATAAGTGCATAGCTTAACTTTATTGTCACAGACAAAATAAAAATCACAGAGTCACAGATTATTATTTGTAGAATTAAGTTTGCATGCTAAATAACTAGTTATAAACGAGTTTAATGACGTAAATAACCCGTTTATGAATTCATAATAATTGGACATTGGTAACTGATTAAACGATTTTGAATTTATTTAGATTGAATCTATGTAATGTATGTTGGGGCACTGTGTTGAATAATAAAAATATTTGCCGTAACAATATAAATTTCGTTTTATTGTACTCATAATATAATGCAATATGTATAACTATAAGATATATTATTACTCAAATACCCTTTCCACATATCCCGATTTTACGCCCAATTTGATTAAATCTGAAGATCAAATTGGTGCTTAGGAACGGAAAATCTGTCAAATTTCCCGATTCAAGGTCATTGGGATATCGGGATTGCCCAATTTAATTGGGACACCCCGAATCGGATGAAATCGGTTAGTGTGGATACTAAATAGGTATCTAGTTGGCTCAAATAGTCTTACAAAATAAGAAGTAACATAATTTGAAAATTATCTTGAATTATTATTCCAAGAAATTATAATTCAAAATTCGAGTTTACAATAACATCAAATGGTGGGATCCATATTTTCAATAAAGTCAGAATGACATCTTAATCCACAAAGTAAACATTTGGGCGCGATATTTATAATTCAAATTTTTAACAAGTTCATAAAAAAATCGATACCATCAGGTGGGACCATGGAACAGAAAAAACAATTTGTTTTTGAGTGGGACTGTAGTCAAGCGTTAACTTATAAAAAAATCATAGCATGAAATAATAATATAAAATACATTTTGTCCACTCGTAATATATCGTATATTGCTGTTTTCTTCTATTTTGTAGGTGACATTCTAAATTTGTACTCATGTCAAAAACATACATTCTGCTTTTAGCGTTATACTGATGCTAATCTTTTAAAGAGTCTATGTATTAGGTATCTATGAAAACCTTCTTTAGGGGCTTCCATGCAGCACGGTAAACACCATGAAGTGAAAATCAGCTGATTTAGACATGAACGTATGAGTGAAGGATCTGATCCGATACCAATTTAACGCCTGATTGAATCGGTTGACAAAATCGGGTTATGTGGGAAGGGCTTATTCAATTATATTATTTACATTTTGATATTACAGAGTATGTACCTTAAGATATCAAACTATTTTTCAAGGTTTCGACGGTATTGACAATCTATCTATAGACATAGTTATAAATCGGTAGAATCGATAGTTAGGCAACACCCTTAATTGACACATGACTGATGACATTACTGACAGTACTGACTGACAGATTGATATTTGTTTTGTTTTGTTCCTGCGTTCTTTGGTTTATTAAATTTTACTGAAATATTCAATTGAAATAATCAATTGAACTTAATAAAATCTATACAGAAACATAAAATGACAATAACATCTGAAGATAATTGTATACAGCTTCAGAAGTTTAAAATCTAAAAGAATAATTATATCCAGTATTCAAAGAACCACAACAACAAAAATATACAACATATTAGTCGTAAATAAATTTTATAGGGTATTACTAGAGTACCAAGTGATAAGTTATCTTTATATCATAGCGAACTGCATTGTACTTTGTTTAAATTGTATGATTCCGATCCGGTTCAGTAGTTTGCATATAAAGTACTATAAACCTGTTGATTTTACCTGCGAATTCATATTAATATCTTTCCAGTAAGTATTTTTAAAGTTAAATTAAATGTTTTGTTGTTGTTGTTACTTAAATTAGTAGGTAGTAATTTAATGTTAATATGTTTACGAAACTGACAATATAATTATATCTTACCCATACCCTCAATAACTACTTGAAACTGAAGTGAACAAATTTGATATTCCAATATTAGTTAATCAGCATAATGTTTGTGTTAATGTTAGTTTAATGCATATTCATGAAACAATACAGCACAAAAATAATTATAATAAATAATTTCTTAAAATGTTGTAATTTAACTAAATAAATAAGTTTTGTTGCCATTCCATGAGTCCATGACTATATTTTATAAAATAAACTATTCTTGTGTTTTTACTATACATGACTGTCTGTGTGGAAAATGAAATAAAAAAATATTCTTTATGATTACATTCAAAATTTAGTTTTTTTTAAACATTATATAATTACACTATAATATTGTATTTAGTTGATCGACCTGAGTTTTGCAAGTAACAGTCAAAGTTAATGTCTTCAAGTCAAGAATAAATAGGCTTCTACTAAGTTAATCCGGTTTAACACCCACCACTTACTATCAGATGGGGCTGTAGTCAAGCACCAACTTATAATTAATAAAAAAAAAGTATAAAATGTAAATAGCCATTCACTTAATTTTCATTGATGAAGTCCCAAAAAGAAATTTAATTTTAAAAGGTTAAAAAAACACTGATTCAATATATATGATATTAATGGTTTCATATAAAGCCACCAAGCTGACCAACTTTTTTTTGCGCCTTACTATATCCTGGTCTGCAGGTATGGGGAATTGGGGTCAATATTCCAAGTTGTCCTAATATGGCTATTTGTTATAAGTATATCTCCAACACGAGCGACGCACTTTACCTCGTCATTTATTACGCGTTTTACGAAGACTGAATAAATTACCCGTATTGTTATTCTAGTTAGACTATAATTTCGATGATTTCAAGTCAAGTGCGAATAGGCCTCTATTCCCATCCAAGATTTAATATCTACATTATATTACGTAGGACTGGTCTTAACTTATTTGCAGAGAATTTTGTAGACAATTGGCAACAAAACGCATTTAAAGGTCAATAAAGAGTGGATTATAAAATTTAATAGATTAATTTAAAAAGAAATCAGTTAATTAATTATTTAAATTTAAGTACAAATCGATAATTGCACTCGTTGCGAGTTAATAGTAATCGAATAAACGTCATGAACTTGTTTCGAGCTCAATAGTTATCTAATAATCGATAATGACCGATTCTGTAACTCTCAGTACCATTTCAGTGTTTTTTGTTTCGGAACTTTCAAAAATACTTTTGTGCAGGTGTGGCACAACAAACTTAATTCCCAAGGCCCCATGGCCCCGTTGCACGAATATTACAACTCCCGATCGACGGGACAAGAATCTAAATCCGTTCATATACAATTAAAAATGCCAGCAATGCAACCATATAAAATTTTATCAATAGTCATATGTTTAGGTGTGTTGACTCAGGTGGCCGAAGGCGATTCAAAGGTAATATATTTAACAAATATATATTTATAAGTATTATCTCGTATTGTGGCTCGCTTAGAAGTCCAGTAATGTGAAAAGCAATTATGTTAATGTAAAATGCTTGGACCCAAACCGTCTTATTACAAAATAAGGTCTAAACCACGATTATCAAGTATAGGCTTATCTTTAATACCATACTTTAAGCCAAGGTTTAATTTAGTTTAGATTTTTTGTTTAGTCCATAGTCTAATAGAAGTTTAAACCGGTACGGTAGCTAGTCCATGTTTTGTAATAAGATCGAAATTGTATTTGTTATAGGTCATGAAACCTATAATAATAGTCCACGGAGGTGCAGGTGATATCCCTCAGAATCGCGTGCAAGGTAAACTGGACGGAGTCAAGGCGGCCGTTGCGGATGGGTATAAAATACTAGCACAGGGTGGCACTGCATTGGATGCTGTTGAAGCTGCTGTTGTGTCTATGGAAAAAGATGAATATTTTAATGCTGGTAAATATAAAATTATGATTTGATTTACGAGCGTATTTTGACAAAATTAAAATAAATGCAAAATATGGATGAAGTAAATGCCGACAAACGAGCGGCCGGTAGCGCATGGTAAGTGGTTACTGTCGTCCATAAACATCTGCAACACGAAAACTGTCACCAACGCGTAACGCGGCTAAAAAAGATGCAGGATACTGCATGACATCGAGTGGCTTTCTAATATGGAGGGGACGAAGGATAGTAGCTTGTTGGGTTGCTGTAAAACCATACTACTAAGTGCGAGCATCTTCACACACAAAGCCTTTTTAGCTAGGCTTTTCATGGCTTGCAGCACCCTTCACGCCAAAATAGCATAAAATTAGATATGGTTGAATTATTATATATCTACCTGGATATGATGCTTATCGATATAAATAAAAATGAATTGCTGTTCGTTAGTCTCGCTAAAACTTTAAAACGGCTGGACCGATTTGGCTAATTTTGGTCTTGAATTATTTGTGGAAGTCCAGGGAAGGTTAAAAAGGTAAATAAACATAAAAAGCCAGGAATGGAATAAAAAAACAACAATTTTCTACTCGGTACGAAGTCTGCTGGGTCAGCTAGTACTTTATAATTATTTCATGAATAAAAAGAGGTAATTATTATTTTTGTAGGATACGGTTCAGTGTTGAATCTTCGAGGTGAAGTGGAAATGGAAGCCAGCATAATGTGTGGGAAGGATCTAAACGTGGGGGCAGTGACTCTCGTTAAAGACTTTCTGCATCCCATTAGTATAGCTCACAAAGTACTTACAGAATCACCTCACTCTTTAATCGGCGGAGAAGGTGCTAAATTATTTGCGTTGGAGAATGTTAGTATTTTAAATTAGTTGTTTTATCTAATATTGAATATTGATTATTGGATATGAGTCTTACAAATTGCTATGGCACGCGGACGCTTTTGCGGACATTGTAATTGTACCGAACAGTCGCTTTGAACTTTTTTTACGTTATATAAATATTTACTGGATATTTTCTATGTTGTCAGCACCATCGTCAAGCGAAAATTTTCGTTTTATTAGGTGTTTTAATACAAATATTTTATCCAACAGGGTTTTACAACGGTGCCGCCTGAATCTCTTATAAGTGAAAATGCAAAAAACGCTCTTAAAGAATTTCTAAAACACGGCGAATTTGGAAGGACTGAAATAGGTTCAAAAGATGAGGTAATGCAAATGTAAATACAAGTGCCTTTATAATTAATTTGATTAAACAATTTCTTCTCTTACAAAACATTATAATAAAATAGCCCCTTATTGATAATGCATTACCTTCGAATAATAAAATGGTATATAATATAAGAATCTGTTTTACGTGTATCTAGATCAAACAATAGCGACATAGGTACTTATCGCTGACAGTAATATTTATCAATATTCATACAAAATTAGAGCACAGCGAGATTATATTCCTATTTACAGTATAACTTACGAAAGTAAACAATATGTTTAAGCAAATGGTAAGACATTTGCTTGTTGAATTATATCATTATCATTAATACAATAAATTAGCCAATGAATTTGTTTCAATATTAGTAAAACATAATACTTCTTTGAGATCGCCTAATTGTTCAACATGTTGCTCAGTCTTTTAACGCCCTGTACGTCTTTTAACTTCGGTACAGGCGTTTTAATAAATACATGCGATGTAATCAACAAAAAAAATGTGTGTCGAGTCTATTACATTCCAGGAGGCTTTTCAATTTGTTTTATAGTCTTCCTCATATGTGTCCTCTTAATTAAGTACCTGAACCCTAGCCCCCGTGCCACGAAGAATTATAATTCAACGACATAATTGTGTCAGCTTTTGTAAGAGTTGAAATAAAGAATTCTAAACATTATTTTACTGCTTCGGTATTTCCGGTTACTTACGATGAGGGTCTTTAAGAGGAGAGTGAATAGACTTCTACTTAGTTAATGCCTTCGTGGACTTCTTTACCACTTACCATCACGTGGGCTTAACGTCAAGCATTAACTTAGTTACGAGTTCTTGTAACTAAGATTTTCATACTCAATTTAGCCGACTAATTACCTTACACCGCCATCTGTTAGAATCTTATGCAACTAATCCTTTGTAAGATATTTAACAAATAATTTGCAATAAAATAATATTGCGACTATAAATTGAGAAGTAAGCTATCTTATCTTTCAAGTTGGATCAAACTGCACAGGGTGCGCAAAATTTGATTAAAATCGGTTAAGTAGTTTAGGAGTCCATCGCGGACACACACTGTGACACGTAATTTATAAAATATGTTAAGATAAAATAAAATAATAATACATAATAATAATTTTTAATCTGTTGTTGAGGGCGGCGTTGGAACAGTGGGTGCGGTCGCAGTGGACAGCCGCGGCCACGTCGCGGTGGCCACTAGCACTGGTGGCATGAGTGGCAAGGCGGTGGGTCGGATTGGTGACACGCCACAGATAGGAAGTGGGACTTATGCCGATGATAATATCGGTGGTGTTTCTACTACGGGTAATTTACTTTTTAAATATGGCATCTTTATAAGAATCGGTTTGTAAGCTGTAGTCAAATTAATAACTAATGGATTAGAGCAGGAATATATCCGTTAAGTTGGAACTTCAATAGAATTTTAGTTATAGTACTACTAAAATTCTAAATAGTAATATAAAGCCAAAAATCACAAAACAAGGCATGACCTTAATTCTAGTGGGCCTAGAACCATGAAAGCAGGAAGTACGCGTTAAATGTTTGTATAATTTCTGATGAAGTCCAAAATTTCCGTGGCCGAAGTCGCAGGCTAACAAGTATGGAAACTTAAGTGTACAAACGGAACACTTTCACTTTGTTCCCGCTCTTAATCAAAATTAAAATAGGTTAAATTTTCTACCTTTCAGGCCACGGAGAATCCATCTTAAAGTATTGTTTAGCTCATAGTATTATTAAGCTGATGGAGAACGGCCAAGCTGCTGATGTGGCTACAAGAAATGCTGTCACGGGTAAATTAGTTAATTAGTATTATAATGAAGTTTTAAAAAAATCTGTTTATTTTTCAGTTCATGTAAATGCGCTAATTTAAATTACATCTATCCAAGGTGGTGTCTATAATGTATCTGTATAAGCAAATGTTACACACATATATATAACAATTAATATAACTTTCCATTTTTCAAGGCATGACATCGCGTCTTAAAAACACGGCTGGTGCGATTACTTTATCAAAGGATGGTGATGTTGGTTTTCACTTCAGCTCAAATCGGATGGCGTGGGCATACATTAAAAATAATACGGTATATTATGGAATTGAACATAATCAGGTTCTTGAGGAGCCGTATAAAGGAGTTACAGTATAATACTGATACAAGCCCACAGACGAGTATACAACAAGTAAGAGGTTAAAATTGGTCATGGATATACAAACCAAGGCCTCATAATGCGTTGTCTTCGAGATTTCAACCGAAACAAGCAAAGAAAAATTCATTAATTTGAGAAGCAATACGGTACTAAGTGTACATATAAAACATTCAACCACCTTGCCTATGTACCGTCGAAATTAACTGGATGGCATAGAACTCAGAGACCTACAACTAGGAATGCATCACAGTTCTGCCGATGTCGATATTTAAAAACTATCGACGCTACTTGGAGACTGCATGAAGGATGACTGGATTGAAGACTGCAGTTATTCAAAGGAGTGAAAAGTAAAATGCGTGTATATCTTTATACTTTTGTACCATTTGTATTCGGAATAGTAAAGGATAAATAAATATTTGTATACTCGTAGAATGTTAACGACATTTGAATATTGTAATTCAATAAAATGTTACTGTTTGTTTTTGTTAATAGTATTTAATAATAATAAAATTCAGATTAGATTATCGACGAACTAATATCGCCCATTTTGATATATTGAAGAAACAACGATATCGCCGATATACCGGTATCTGATGCATGTATACTATTTTTTTATGTAACAAGGCTGTAAACGAGTGTGGTCATCGTAAAGTAGTTAACTATATTAAATTATCTGGTCATCGTTGTCCATGAACATCAGCAACACCAAAGTTTGATTTGTTGCCGGTCTAGAAGGAGGAGAGAAGAAAAAAGTACTGAAGAAAAAATAACGTTCATAAATTACATACATACCTATCATTATTTCCGATGAACAGGGATTTTGTCAAATTTGTATTTTCAATGTATAAAATGAATTATTAATGATTTAAATTAAATGTTTATTGTCTTATCAACGTAGTTTTTATGTGCGTTTTGAAATTCGAGCCTGAAAATAAATAGTGTTAATAAATTATATTAAATGGTAATGTCTAGCTTGGCGTTACTAACTATTGCGATATAACACCTTTGTTATAACTAAGGAAATATAAAGATAAGGTGTTCTCGTTCACCATACTAGATGATAATTAATCACTAATGTGCATCTACCTTAGAACTTTTGAAAAGTATGTGCAGAATTTGAAGATGTTCTATAGAATAGAAGTAAATGCAATCTGAAACCACACAAGACAATGAGTAGATTAGTGTGGCAACACTATTAAGAGATTTAATAGAGAAAGTTAAGACAAGAAGAATAATCTTGCAGAAGCGAAATATTCCCAAGCAAGTTGTAATTAGATCTGGACGTTTAATGTGTTTAAAATGTAAGGTTTCTAAACTTCTGGCCTTATTATAAGAAGTCAAGGATTGGAAACGCTATAAACAATAAAATATATCGAATGAAGTGCCTGACGGTTTTGACAATTTCGATGACATTTGATTTGCTTGTGAAATGTCAGAAATGCCAAACGTCATGTAATCCAATGTAATCTTTGATAATTCATTCCACTAATTGTACCATTATTTAATTTCAGGCAAAACAAGTTTGTTAGCTTAATTTGTATTTGGGTTATTTTTGAATAAGTTATATTTTTTATTAAAAGATAAAGAAAGGACTTTTAAAAACTATAACTGGAACATTTTAACACACGAAATGACGTTAAGATTTAAACCAAGTGAATTAAGTTACTTCAATTGGATGTACAGTTTAGCCCCATGTTTTCCTATAAATGGTTCAAAAATTAACATTATTACGGATCCGAGAATGTTTTACGATACATTATGTGAAAGATTTCGGAATGCCAATCGTAGAATATCTATTGCTAGTTTATATATAGGCAACGGGGCTCTAGAGAAGAATTTACTAGAAATTACTGTTGCAAACGTTAAAGTCAAAAAGGATTTAAAGTTGAACGTGCTTTTAGACTATCAAAGGGGTACACGCGGTGAATTTAATTCGCGTAGCCTATTTCGTAGCGTTACAGATGAGGTATCGGACAGATGTAACTTGGCGTTATACCAGACTTCTCGACTGCGTGGCTCTTGGTCGAAGGCGCTGCCCGCCCGCTATAATGAAATAGTGGGACTTCAGCACATGAAGCTATATATTGCTGACGATCGCGTACTCCTCAGTGGGGCTAACTGCTCCAATGATTATTTTCAACAGAGACAAGATCGATATATTGAAATAGAAGATGGTGATCTTGCAAATTTTTACTGTGAACTCATAGGTATGCTCACTGTAAGTTGTATTTTTTGTTTAATATATGATGAAGTTCCTTAGTTACAACTGATACTAATGAATATATATTAATAAAATTATAACATACTAGATAATTAGTTAAATTTAATTAAGAACAAATAAGTATTGTAACAATCTTTTTATTTCATTTAGATGAGGTGACTAGCATTAGTAAGCAAGATAAATTTGCACACGAGGAAAGCTTGAAAGATGTGACAGTAACACAAATGAATAAGAGGATTTTATCATTGATAGATAAATGGAAACAAAAGCAAAATAGGAAGTTACTGACAAACACTGAAAGTGAGTATGACCTTTTATATTATGGGGTAATAAATGATAATTGGTAGCTATCAACCATTAGACAAGATGTAGGTTTTCTTGACCAAATTTCTGCATTACTTCAATTCTATATTATTCTTTATTATTATTTTATTACAAACGAGCTTTCACTCGCGTTAATAAACTTTCATCCCCTATTTTATCCCCTTGGGGGTAGATATGATCAAAATCCTTTCTTAGTGGATGTCTATGTCATAACACCTACCTGCAAGAAAAATTTCAGCCCAATCTATCCAGTGTTTTGGGTTGTGCGTTTATAGATCACTATATCAGTCAGTCACCTTTGAGTTATATATATTTACAAGCATTAATTTATTGCTGCAATAATTTCTATAATTTTGGTTGAGTATGAGCAGAAATTCCTGGTTACAGTGTGAATAGTATATTCTTTTTAGCGTTTTCTCTCTCTCTCTCTGTCTCTTTCTGACTGTCTTCAGTCTTTTTTACATAATATATAGGCCAACAATCATATAATACGTAGAACCTATAATACAGATTTTTTCAGATGATAAGGGGAATGATACTTGGGTTTTTCCATTGATACAAATGGGGGAATTCAATATCACACAGGATGAAGAAGTCACATGCCATATTTTAGATTCGGCCCCTGAAGGCTCTTATTTTAGATTAGCAACAGGATATTTCAATTTGACGGAACAGTACTCCAAAACATTACTGATGCATTGTAAAGCAAATATTAGTTTGCTAATGGCACATCCCAATGTAAGTTTTTTGGTCATTACTGTTAACATGTTTTTATTAAACTAAGTTTCAATCATTAAATTATGTTTGTTTAATTTTTTTGAAATAGGTACTCTAAAATTGAAAGTGCATGAGACTAGTGTAGATATATGAAAATTTGGGGCAGTGTTATTTTTTTGGTCTTTGAAATGTCTTTACTATAATTACTCTCAAAAATAAGAAGCGTTAAGAAGCTCATAAGAAGTTGCTTTACAACTTTAATTTATAGAAGGATCTTTTTACTACTTATGGTTATATACTTATTAAACCAATGTCTAATGTCTAAGCACCTTGCCTTTAAAATAATCATTATTTTCTTACCTTTTGTATGTCTTAGCTCATTCTAATCTATACTAATATATAAAGCTGAAGAGTTTGTTTGTTTGATTGTTTGAACGGGCTAATCTCAGGAACTACTGGACCGATTTGAAAGATTCTTTTACTGTAAGATAGTCCATTTATAGAGGAAGGCTTTACGGAACATCACGCTAAGATGAATAGGAGAGGAGCAGCAATAAAAAATATTACAAAACGGCAAAACTTTGAGCTTTCCATGTGTGCGCTGAGTAAACAGTGAAAGTTACTCAAACATCATGTATTACAAAATTGTTCCCCTTTAACAGATCTAAATAAAAGTCCGCGATGGCATATGTCTAGCTTTTAAGGTGAATACACTATAAGCATTTTTATGATTCTAAAAATAGTTCTTAAATAATAATTTATATGGCAAAACAAAGTTTGCTGGATCATCTAGTTTTATATATTTATTTTCCAGGCCAATGGTTTCATGGGGGCTTCGGGTCCTGCAGGAGGAATTCCACATGCTTATTCTTTGATAGCTCGAAAGTAAGCTCTGCTACTTTATAATCTTTTGACTAGAAAGCCAGTATTTTTCTTCTTTTTTCTCTTTTGCATAGTGGACCAGTAAATCTTTTATGATATTTATATCCATGGATCATAGTGACTGCCATCAACCATCTCTACTGCTAGTTTATTGATTATTTAATTAAAAAAACTATGTCATCGTTTTGGTAATATATTTACAACATCTTAAAATCAAAAATTATATGCAAACAAAATTCTTTTTTCAAAAGCTACAAGCTAAAGTTATGAATTATAAATTTTAATCATGAATTGAATAACTATGTTCTATTCAATAAATATAGTATTAAGAGTATAAACTTAATATTCTTTTAAATTTTAATTTTTTCCTCAGGTTTTGGCAAAGGGTCATGGATTCCAATCAGGCATCTAGAGTGCAGATGTTGGAATATGAGCGTACAGGATGGACATTTCATGCTAAGGGATTATGGTGAGATAATTGTTTTAGTTTAACAACTGCTACAGTATCTTAAATAAGTCATTGCCTTTAATTCATTAATACATTATAAGTGGGCCCAGAAAATTCTTATTTGATAATGCAGCCGTGATATTTAAAAGTTTTGTAACTACACATTGAGTGGTGGCTACCACTTATCATCAGGTAGGCTGTCTGCTTGGTCAGCTAAAAAAAGTTATTTCTAATTTTGCTTGGTTTTCTAGTTTTGAATAAAATTAATTTGACCATTCTATAATTCATTGGATACTAACAGTTTGCCGAGTGAGTAGGCCTGGATTGAATTCCTGATACGACAAGCATTCGTATGATATAATCGATAAATTTGTATACCCAACATTGATTTTTGTGCTATGTATTTATATTATCTCATATACATCACCTGTACATAAGGCATCCTAATATAAAGAATCCAAATATGTGCTTTTATAATCGTATTTGCTGGTGTATCATCCTAATATATATTAAAATATGTATAATATTGTGATCTCTGTTTTGAAGGTACTACCCCGCGGGCAGTGGCGTGCCGTGGGCGACGTTGGTCGGCTCCGCTAATTTAGGTGAAAGGTCTGTGCGGCGGGATCTTGAAGCGCAGGCTGCTATTTTCACAGTATCACCAGATTTGCAGGTAATATTATGTATATATATATGTATGTCTTGTAAGTATCAAAACAAACTTGTAATAGGATTTCGTTATGAATTGTGCGGTCGTAAGCTAATCAGACCTCATGAAGGATAACAGTTTCAAAATTACTATTATGTTTAACTTTTTAATGTTTTGTTTTGGTTTTTGTTCGATTTTTACGAGCTTTTAGGAGCTACGATGCCTTGGACAGACATAAAGATAAACATAGAACTTATAACACTACATTTTGTGTGAAGGGTTTAACAAAACCTTTCGTATTAGTTTAGTATGAAGATTCAGTTACTTTTATTATGCAAATGCAACAGTTATCAATGTGTCGTTTTCTATTCTGTTTCCTCGTCGGCAATGACCATAAAGATGAAAAAATTGTGAATCATAAAGTGTTTTGAATTTGGTACAGTACGAGAGTAAATAGAATATATTTGTCCCTTTTGTGCGAAGTTGTCCCACACAAAAATCATACACAAATATAGGTACATATAGTAAAATTTAATCTACTTGAAATGTTATCAATAAGGAGGCAAATACTACTAAAAAGCAAAATTTAATCTACTTGAAATGTTATCAATAAGGAGGCAAATACTACTAAAAAGCGTGACTGCAGATATAAAATTATAACTAATAAAACCAATATCATCGAAAGGGTAGCAAGCACTCTTAAATATTATTCTTGGGATATTTATTAATGTATGATCCATTGCTGGACGTATGCCTCCCTTAATTGACTTTACTTCGACCGATACTGGGATCTCTGAATCCAGTTGATCCCCACATTCTTTTGTAGATCATCAGTACTCTACCTATCAGCCTTTTACCTAGTCATGGACGATAAGATTTTTAAGTTGTTTGTATCACCAATTGTGATGTTTGGGACACGGCTCATTTTAACTCCTTATCTTTTTCTAGTAATAGTAGGTGATGTTTATAATATCCGCCCACGACCTTTATAGGTTATTACGCTAATATTCTTGTAACTGCTTACGTGAATAAAATAAAATATTCACTATAAGTTTTCTTGGCTATATAAATAGATGAACTCGTGTGATCATAAAATTAAATAACGTGAAAAGTGAAACTTGAAGTGAAAGTTTTAATTAAAATGATTACCGACATATAATATAGAATATCGCAATGATGAACGTTATACTTAGAAATAAGTAACAATGCACAGATTTTGACATTGTTTTTGAAAATTTGCTGAACAGTTTATTTTGTTTCTTTCCGTCAGTTATACGTTTTTCCAAACGGGAGTAAAACTGAAATAATATATTGTTATTTTAAATTTAATAAGCCTATTTATAAGTAATTTTTCAGAATAAGTTATAAATAATTTGTCGTTAAATTGATTTGAATTGATCAATTTAATTACTTAATAGCAAATTACTAATCCTCCTTTATGAAATTTGTTATCAAAAGTAGTTGAATGTATTGCGATTAATTTTTCAGGAAAGATTGCATGAGGAATGTTCTAAACTGCACGAGTATTCGTCGGAGTGTAGCGACGAGTTGCAGGAGCGACGCGCCCCGCTGTGGGTCCGCGCTACCGTCGGACTCTTCAGAACGTACTTCTAGCTGAAGTTGATTACTAGTCTATCGCAGATCAAGAACGTACATAATTAACCTACTTAATTATTTCTAGTCTTGTTATGAAGCCAATCGTAAAAGGGTAGCAATATGTGTTAATTCTAGTTTTAGTGCTGCATCAGTCAAATGTCTATAGAACTAATAGAAACACAACAGTATTTTCATTTCTTTAAGCATTGTCATTTATTCAAATTAAGCGACGGACGTTTTAAATTTAAAGGATGTGAAAAGATTTATTTTTAGTTTTACGAAACAACCAATAAGTCCCCCAACCCCCAATTTACGTTCATAAACTTCAAGCAAAAAAGCTTCAGGATCTATACTGTCGCCGCAGTTGCTA
>DWJN01001379.1:0-18256 GCA_018248895.1 Carystus phorcus
ATCGGTCCAGTAGTTCCTGAGATTAGCCCGTTCAAACAATCAAACAAACAAACTCTTCAGCTTTATATATTACTATAAGATATAAGATAGCACCCACGAGACAGGGAATCCTATTTGGCTATGAATGTATAGCGTTATTTATTTAATAACTTAATTTCACCAATCTATTCGTACGCACCTCTTCTGATTCAAGTTAATCAGTTTCTGTGAACTCTACGCTCCCTCCTAATTCACTAAGTACAATATGTAGACCCTATATTCAACTCTAAACAGTTGAACACAGTATACACAGTTGAACCACTCCAACAAAAACATCTCGGCCGTAGGCAATGAGAAAAACTATCGCGGTTAATCTATGGTATTTACGAGTATTCTCAAATTTTTGCATCTCTATCTCGCTTTTTATCTGTGCGAATAACAAGTTAAGTCTCCAGTAGCTTATTAAAGTGGCAATGCTATCAGACTGTACGAACGGAAGAAAACAGTCTTTATTATTTTATAACGGGGCGATCGATACAACTTAAACACGGAGTCTAGAAGAAACATGCTACGTATATATACGTACGTACATATATACGTACCGTACTTAATTACTTTCATGACACTATTGCGGAGTAATGTCGGATGTAAGCATAATGCAGTTATCGTCCTCGACAAATCAATAAATGACGAACTCAGTAGCTAATGACCTTGTCAGCCGAGCTACCTACCTTTCAGATATTCATATGTAACAATCATTATATGTATATGTGTTTATTTCATTAGATATTAGTATTTTCGGGTCTTGCCTGTTACACTTTTTAACTTACTTATACTTTCCAAGTAAGAGTTATTGCGATTCATCACGACCTGTTTCGCTACCGGACTGTTTTTCTCTCATTATTTGAATGATAAAGCTGTAATTCGCCTGACATGCATTTGGAGGCTAATATAATGAATTATAATAAGAAACACGTAAAGGACACGCACAAAGAATTAAAGTAGACGATAACGTTTAAAAAAATGGATTAACATATTGTTTATTTCATTGACAGTCTTCACAAGAAAAAAAATATCTAAGCCATCAGCTTATTCATAAATTTATAAATTTGTTTGAATAACTTAAGAAAGCTTGTTATTTATTGCAAATCGGATGAAGGGGGCTAAAAGTGGTGTGAGAATCACGTGTAGTGTAGCCTGTGTAGTTGTGTGAACCAATGACGCAAGTAATCCTTATAATTTAATAACGCGAGCACGCGGCGTTGCGCCCCGTTCTGCCCTCAGTCTAGACTACGCAATAAGACCATTAGGAAAACGTATGAACAACTAATAATATCTTTCAATCGTATACTATAATATTCAATTTGATATGTTTGATGGTCGGGACAATATTCACTTCATTATACTAAAACCGACCAGATAGCTATCTCTACTTCTAGAGCGTCCTCTACAATATAGCTCTAACGCGCACCAGACAGGTTAGATTACATTAATTACATAGTATAAAACAAAGTCGATTTATCTGTCCCTATATCCCTATGTATGCTTAAATCTTTAAAACTACGCAACGGATTTTGATGCGGTTTTTTTAATAGATAGAGTGATTCAAGAGGAAGGTTTATAAATGTATAATACGTTCACAGCTTTTCTGTAGTGTACATATTTAGTATCAGCATTGCACCCGTGCGAAGCCGGGACGGGTCGCTAGTTAATTATAAGACGCTTTCTTATACGCGGCGGATAGCTCCCGAATGCGAGTTTTTTATTTGTATCGCACCAAAAACTTTCAGGAAAGAAATATGGTATCTTTAGAAGAATTCTCTTTGGAAAAAAGGAAAGGTTGAAAAACAATACTGACATCTAAGATTAGCAAGCAAAAATATTACGCAAGGCTCTTATCGCCCCTCGCGTCGATCCTAAACAATCGACGGAGTTAAACAACTGCGGGCGCGGTTGGTACCTGGATGGATGACCGCTAGTGGCAAAAACTTTTTGTGAGTTTTCATGTTTCGGAGTGTACATTAAGCGGCCGAATTCAATTCTTATCTTAGATAGCATTCGTCAAACCACGCCGGAGGCTTCCGAACAGATTGGCCACTAACTCCACCACAAATCCATTCATGCATTAATAGGTGGAAACTAAGCAAGAGTATTATATTTTCCTTTACAATCGTTGATGAATATGTTTCGCAATAATAGGTATTTTATTCTTAAAGATATTTAATCTTACAAAGTATTTTTTTAAATAACAATTAGCAGAAAACTTTAATTAAGTAGGTATTATTAGGAACCATTAAGTAGTAGCATTTTTTAATAATATTTCAAAGCCGCATAATGAGATCTTCACCGTATGTATGATGAGTTTGTTGTGGTCGCGTGTTAACGACCGTCTCGCCATCTCGTGTAGATACTTCTACACTTTTAAACGATCTTTGTACATGCAAATGGACCCTATTAAGCAGAAAAGATCCATCAGCATTTTTGTAATTTTGAGTTAATCGACCTTATTAATTAGTAGATTAGGTATGTAATTCGATTTCATATAATATGTTGACTGGATCTTTTCTGCTTAACAAGGGTCCAAATAATACAGAGTATACAAAATAATCCAAAAATATAGCAATGATTGCGCCATCTAACATGGTATGGGACAATTACAATCGCACGCTCAACTACTTCAAACAAGCAATTTTTTATTGATTTTGTTTATTTACTTATAGACCGTCACAGCATACTCTCACATCGCTAACAAAGTTCGGACGTACATACACACAATGGGTAAAGTTCAACTCGAAAATAACTCGCCGCATCTGGTTGGAGCGTCCACACGTTAACAAGACAAACACGACTGACTAAGCTCAACTAGACTGGTTATAATAATCTTAGGAACGTTCGTCCTCACAAAGAAGTTGCATGCTTGCTAGTCGTTAAAAAATCGTGAATAAAACACAATAGGAAATTTATCCTTTTTTAAGTAAACCACCAGCATCATAAGAGGTATCAATTGATGCGTTTTCGACCAAGAAAAAACAGAAAATACGAAGTAGTACTGATTCGCAAGCTTTCAGCCGGGACATGACGAGGTATTTACCGCTGACTTTAGTAAGGTGGTAGCTAGCCAGGCGAGCTTCACGAAAAGAACCAGTATTACCAGTAATAATATCAAATGGCTAATTAATATAACCCTTGTCAGGAAGCAGACCGTCTTTTGTCCTAAATCATAAAACAGGTTCTTCAAATTGGTTCGAACAATACTGCAGAGATGAATAATATATACGAATATAATATAAAGTAGATACAAATTTCAATATGATTTACTTTGCTCTAAGAACCCATCGCAATCTCTCAAAAAGCCAGAGGTTAACGGGTCAAAAATTTTTCTAATTAGAACAATATTGAACAATAAGGGATTATACAAAAGATGCAATATATGGTAAAGAAAGAAATAAAACATGTTAAAATTTCTATTTTCCCCTTAACAATCATATCTTGTTATAGACAAACCACATAATTCAGTCTTCGCCTGCGGGGTACAGGAGCGCGGGGGTATGGCCACCAAGAGGGCTGAGCTTATAGGAAAGTTTCAGTACATCAATACATGGTATAGCCGTAAATAACATTACAACATCGGTGATACAACCGTAGAAAATACGAGTAGCTTTTATTTTATGCAAACGAATCAAAAGTAATAGAAATGTTAAAAGCTGCCCTGAAAATAAGTTTTAATACACTAATAAAAAGACACATAAAATATAGTAAAATCCACAAAGAAAACCCATTTCCCATCCGTACACAAGCAGAATTTATAGTATTTTCTGCGGTACAAAACCATCAACAAGAGTTTCTTTACTTTTAACGTCAACGCGGCAACGCTTGTAGATTCTTTTATATTTGAGAATTCCCTACTGGGTTGAAACACGCAGTCGTTGATCTCGCTTGGTTTTTAGGTTCGAAATCGTTGTGGTATAAATAGTTTGTGGCGCAAGGTCTCGAATGGTCATGGCGAGCGTTACAGTATGAACACAATTGCTATGAAGTAATTAATACAAGCGTTAAATCGCGAATCTGTATCGTTTAATGGTAACGATCACATCTGTTTATCTATCCGTCATGGCTTTGCTATTGTTGACAAAATTCACATATTACTTTTGCCAATTCAGTTGTTAAAACGTTGTTGTTTTTTTTTTTATTTTAGTTACCCATCGCACGTTGTTTTATTTAGAATTTCAACGTGCCGTTTTAATCTGATCACGAATGGTTAGATCCGACTGTTATAGTACACGATATTGTGTTAATTCAATCGTGCCAGCGCTTTTCGCACGACCGACGCTTTGACCGATATTGAAATTCCGTGTTTTGATCCGTACTAAAAACAGAGTGTACAAAAGTAACAGACGGTGTAAATGAAAACAGTCTTGTATCTTTTATATTACGTCTTTCGTACCACGTCAGGCACGTATAAAACTTGTCAAGGACCGTTGCGATCAAAATTTTGACTTATTCTGCGAATCACTTACTCATTCTAGTCCTAGAAAACTTCTAGTTTTGACGAACATAAATAATGACAAATGTTGTGTAAACATGTTTTAAAAGAACACCATCAAATTTTAAGTTTAGGAGTACGATTAAAAAGATTCGAATCGATCGTGTTGGCGCAGGCTGCCTGGCGCTACACGCTAGACTATGACATGATACTGCCACTGGGTCTAGGTCGGCGGTCGTTGGCAGCCCCAATTGATACTCCATGTTCAGGGTGGCGTATCGACTACGAATGACTCGCAACCCAACATTTCGAAATAATTAGTGATTCACACAGTCTTATCGGTTAGAATGGTGGGTTAAAGGTTAAAACATACACCTACTGAACAAAACTTAATTAAATATCTGTATTATAAATCCAAAAAAAGTCGTTCAATGGAAAACAAGTACTACATATATATATATACGTACATATAATTATATTCCATCCTATATAACGACGGAACCTTGAAGGCTTTTCGAACCTATTAAAAGTCCTATTACATGGTACATAATCTTATTATAAGTGATGTGGGAGTCCTATTGACCGATTGTTATTGAATTGAGACAAGCTACTTTAACGTCGTGACAAAACATCTTAAACGTTTTTTTTCTGAACCTCTTAATTATGGACGTTGTGCACGATAACAGATTGTGTTGAAAATGTAAATATGTTTGGAGATAAATAAACTTTGTTTTTCATTATTAAGCAGTGGCGAACCTCATAGTATTTGAACTGTACTGTGGCCTCGAATTTAAAAATACGAGAAAAAAGGTAAAGAAAATATTTGAAACAAATGATAATTCAAAACGTTTCGTCGCTGCTACATGACACATCGGAAAGAAAGCATATTATTTTTTAGAAGAAATAATCGCTTGAAAAGAGTAGAAGGTCACAAAATCAGAGAATGATTCGTAACGACGTATTACTATTCTTTTTACTATTTTAACGTTTTTGACTCGTTGATATTGGTCGTACTAAAAATGATTAATTTTGTTCCAATAAAGAAACAATGCCACTCATAATAAATCACAAGGATTTTGTGTTACGAATAGAATGAACATACACAAAAAATACATCACAAACACCCACCACCCAAGGACAAACATTTCTAAAAGCTTTTATCTAACTATATAGTATAGCAAAAAATATTAGTAGACTATGAGTCAAACCTTTTTATGTGTTGGTGTGAGTGGGTCTAGTTTTTAAACTATTATTTCATGTCAGAAAAAGTTTGCCTCCGGGGGAACTTCACCCAAGACCATTAAGATCACAGTATCGTTATATAAAACTAATAGATAAATATAGTGAGCCGCTCTCGCTTCGCCTCAGTGCGTATTTTTTTGGGTACAAAATAATCGTAATAATATGTAAATAAAATAATAAAGCAGTTACTTAAATTATATTGTCATTGCATAAGTTAAAACGTTAAAAGTTGTTAAATATCACAACTGGAATAATGAAAAATAAAAGTATTTTCAATATGTAAAAAAATAAAAGTATTTTCAATATATACGAGTAACTGGTCGTCCCTGTCGTGAATAATATGTGATTCCACATCATCAATAAGCTTGTGTCGATTATTTGACTGCCAAATAAAACAAATGCTTGGGTAGTAGAAAATTTTGCGTTTTGAGAGTGACTAGAAAAAAAATTGTGGGAAAATTAAAAAATTAAAGTAGGTATACATATAGCTACTTATCTCTTTAGATATCTAAAAATAGTTACCAGCTTTACAAAACAGTACAAAAGTACATGATTTACTTATAACATATGTCATGATTTCCTCAATATATTACGACTAAATGTAGACAAGTACATTGAGTTGTTTACTTGTTAAACTCCATTACCTTGCATTTCATAATTCTTCGTCATTCAACGACTTGTATATACTTTATAGGTACAAATAAGTAAATGCAGGAGCAGGTAGATGTAGTATCTATTACTTTTAATAAAACTTAACTTTATGTTATTGATTATCACGTATCTTTGCGGTACTAACGTTACCAAAGCACTTAGCGAAAGGGATTACGTTGACATTATCTATTTTAGTAATAGGCAACATTAACTTTTTGGCTAGTTTGTAAGGAAATTGTTTCTGAACAGACATAAAAAAAGGAGGAGGTTTAATTCGTCTGTATTTTTTTATGTGTGTAGGTCTATAACTTTTTACTGGCTAGACCGATTGCGATGATTACTTTTTTATTCGAAAGCTGGTGCTCTCCCATTGGTGCCATATTAATTAAAGCGACATCTGGCAACTAGTTTTTCAGTTATCGCCGATAATGTGTACTTACTTTACTTCGATTTCGTGAATTAGGTGCTCATTTCATTATTTGTCGATGAAAAATGAACAAAATAAAGTGTTTAAGATAGTATGTAAGCTCCCGGACGAGTTTTATTTTAATTTGGTGAAGATCTAATCATTACTTTCGAAGAGAAAAGACGGAACTCTTCAAATAATTACAGCAGATGTTTCACGATTGCGGCAGTTCTTGGTTATGTTAGGTTGGTATGATCTTATTAAAGTAAAAAAGAGGAAGCCCACGTGTGACATGGACTCATATGTACATGGAAGAAACCACTAAAAAGTAAGAAATAAAAAAACTTTTAACAAAAAAGGAAAACCACCTTCAAAAGGGAAAAAATAATTTGGTGAGGGAAACTGCGTAGGAAGTAGGTGCCTTTGCAGGTGTCTCAATTAAAGTAACTGGCACTGACTTCCCAAGCAGTTACCCTCATCAAATTATTTTATCCCTTTTGAAGGCTGCTTATCCCTTTTTATCCTTTTTTTTATTTACTTCACTTCACACACAATTTTATTTAAGTCAATATCTTAGCCGTTGTCGCGAAATTAAAAACTATGGCGTGACAATTAAATTCAAGCGATCTCATATTGACAGGACACAAGTGTTGCAAACATGAATGAAATATTGATAATGAAAAAAATAAAGTCGATATTTATGTACACAAAGTAAAATACATACCGAAAAGACGCGAGGACGGAAAAAGAAAAAGCTTTTTTAAGAGGCATTCTATCATATGCCGATTGCACTAGTATTTCTTTAATACTTTTTACATCGTAGACGCTAGTACATGAAACCTAATATTATAAGCAGTAACGACCCCGGGAATAAACATTTAGCTGTCACATATGTTTATTAAAGCCGGGAATCGAAGCTGGGATTCATAGATCAACATGTAAGTTGATCATTATTGTCTTCCGGAAGGTCACTTCCAACAACAAAACTGCCGTCATCAAACGTCACGACAAAGCGTTGTTAAAGCAGCAGTTAAAACATCAATAGGTTTTAAATCCAATCGTCGCACATGTAAAGTCACTTGCTACTTTTTGATCGTGTAAATTGGAATCTATTAAACGAGCCATGTTGTTTTTGTATGTATGAAGAGGAACGGATAAGTCAAACTCCATTCCACAGACAGTTGTAAAAAAAGTAACAGTTTTGGAATTTAAAACTGGAGATGTCGATTGTTGTGATAAGAGTAATATGACGAATATTGAATTGAATTGTTTGAATTCATTTTCTCAATTTTATTTTATATGACTTCATTGGCTGCTCAAACTAGACATTGTTATGGACTTATAGGAATTCATTAAAAAAAAAATCTTGACGGTTTATGCATTAAAAATATAAAAAAATCAAGTACGAAATATGCTTAATTATCTATGAACAATGTGAACACATCAATGCTGAAAATTTCAATACGAAATGACCGTACGGGTCTCAATCTCCAGTATTCATTATTAAAGCTTCGCGTCGTCGCCTTGCCCATCAACTGTATTTTATTACAAAACGAATTGCACCTCACATGTATAACTGTAAAGTAACCGTACGACGGGTCGTACAACTACGTAGCCGGTCACTGTGTGGACTCTAGCATTTCTACCGTTTTATTACGACAGTCGACAGGTGTGCGCGGTGTGAGTCCATTGAGTACGCCTTCATTATAACCGAATTAAACAGGAAAAATACCGTTTGATCAATATTGTACGATTTTGTTTAGTCTTATAAGTAAAAATATTCGATGACTCTAATCATTATTTTGTAATAAATTATATATGTACGAATATTACAAAAGTGTAAATAACTTTATTCCAAAAAAACTAAAACCACCATTGTAAAACAAAGTGATGAAATTTTGTGTAAGTTTCCTCTATTGATCCCACGGATTGATCCATTAAAATAAATAATAAACATGAAATCTAGCAGCCGGTATTATTTTTCCTATTTATTCAAGGATTCTAACCTTTTGACACTACTTCAAAATCATCCATGGTCACTAATTATCTCATTCTCCATTAAAGATATGAATCTGTTTCATAACAGAAAAAAACAATAATTTTGTATACATTGGCATCTAAATTATACGATAACTAGACGTTTTATTACGTTTTTATTACCTCGCTCTGGGTCTTCTAATCCATTCGGACGAATTTTTTACATCACTATTAGTAACTATATATTAAACATTGCGCAGTTTCGGTCAACAATAATTAAATTCTGAATGAATATGAATAATAATAAAAATAAATATATTATTCCGTTTTAAAAATTACAACCCTAGTATATGGTTATTTAATTTAGAAAAAGTCGTACCCACAAGACGAGTACCCATTTGTTACATTTTTAGGCAAATTTTGTTTAGAACACGAACGATATTTATGTGAATAATTATAGATCAGAATAAATTCAGTCAATTATAATGTTATGGTGGTTGCAGGTAGATATTATCTGCATCACTCGTAGTTAACAGTATGAAGATAAGGACAGATAATTAATGAATATTCAATTATGAATCCAAATACGCATGAGGCTTTTATAGATTAGTATTATTACGTTGAGCGGTGGTGTGTTAGCACAAATACATGGACACATTAGAATTTGCTAGTTAATCGTCTTATTAGTATTATTTTTCCATGAAGGCCGCCTGGCTTTGTCACCACCCTCTTGCTTCAGTCAGCCGCTAATCGATTTGTTACGGCCCAAAACTGGGAAATCAGTACTTTATGTATTCCCTCTTCTTGTTTAGCCAGCAATGTAACAGCCATTGATACTTCTGTTCATCGGGGTCAGTAACCACTTACCATCATGTAGCTGGTTTGTCAACTATTCACGTAAATTATAATTTTCTACATTTGATGTGCTACAGCTCAAGAACAAGATAGGTAAGTTTTGTACAATACTTTAAATTACGATAACACTACAGATAAGATTATATATGATGAATGACGCCTTACCTATATGTCATAGAATCTCATAGATCAAATATATAAGTTTATACGTTATCTATTTGTGTCACCAAAACATTAGTTTCCTTGGGTGTCGTAGGTAATACCTTATAAGCAAACTTATAACACATATTCACAACACATCCTACTAATATTTTATATGTACTATGTCGTTCCATTTTCTTCTTATTTTTCTATCACACTTAATTAACTAATTTCATGAAGATTTTTCCCAGAAAGCTCATGAGCAATTGTCCATTGAAAGTAAACGAAACATAGGTAGGTGATATAAATATATAGTTAGTATTTTAGTAGGTAGCTGTAGAACATATTATAAAGAGCATCGAAGTTACCGCTAGCAAATGAGTTTTAATAACGTTATGGGAATACGGAGATCACAACCGAGAATATTAGCAAGGTCGGCACCATACTATATCATACAGGAAAATAGTAATTATTATACTTTAATTGGCTTAAAATTTTTCAATCGTATTAAACAAAATACTGTTTTTGTCGTCACCGGTCTTCGGGGTCATGACAATAATTAAATTATTATACAATTTAAATTAGGTAATTAATATATAAACATCATTTTAAACGTTATGAAAAATTCTGTTTATTTTTCTAAAATATTATTTAATTTAATTCTTCTATTTCTCGTCAACATTAAAATATTTTAATATTAACCTCCTTCCAGATTAGTATATATGTATTTTAAATTTTAATATGGTTACTAGGACTTGTACGTATGGGATAATGAGGTAGTTAAGTATATAGAGTTAATTAAGATTTCAAGAATGGTGTCTATTGCCACCATCCAGAACCCTCATAGACATCTACAGGCAACATCAACGCCAGCCAACGGTTTCAAACAATCCGAGGAATATAGACACCTATTTTTGGAAGTGTTTTATTTAGAAATTATAGAGTATTCACATTCCTTGACCAATGTTACTATCATACTGTATTAAGCTTTTCGAAGAAACGTTAGCTTAATAAACCACTTGTCATTCAAAGAAGCGCTTTGAATTTAAATATCGAAACGGAACAAAGACCTCTCAATTTGTTGTCCGCACTTAACACCACGATTAATCATACATTTCACCGTCGATGTTAATGTGAAGGAAGCGGTGGCAATCGCGTCTAGTGGGACATAGGAAATGCTAATTGTTATTATTCCACACATCCAGTTAAATATAACAACTCCACGCACGTCGTACATAATCTATTGTTAGTCTATTTTACACGCGGAACGTCAAACCGTGAACCAAGTTATGACAAAACGCCCGCTATTTTTTGTTGTTGACTGCTGTACTTGGTTAGGTAACACCATGATGTTATTTCGACCACATTTTACCTGTATCTAATACAAAATGTTCATATTGAATTCTAAATTGAAGGAGTCTACAAAATTGTAACAAGCTAGTGACCTGAGATGGCAGACGTTTGTTCATTTTTACTCTTAAATAGTGGCGTAGTTGGGTTAACTAAAGACGACTCACATTAATTAAACATGTTAAGGGCAAGAAAACTATTAGTTATTACGTATTTAACTAGCACGTGCGCGTTTGAACCCTTTTGTTGATTATTTATGAAAGAAGGTAAACTCACTTGGTGTCTCTGGGCAATGTTTTGATGATCACATAAATACACTTCCTGTATCGATAGACGCAGGGCGCGATCGCGAGGAGGGCGAAAATCGCCGCTTTCGAGAGCGTGCTGAGCACGGCGGCCATCGCGGCGGCTAATGCCATTAGAGCAACGAGCGCTGCCAGGATCGCGTCCATGTTGGCGGCCGGCCCAGTGGAGCGACAACCGGTCACAAAGATTGGCTGAATTACGCGGACGTCGCACGGACGACGCGACCGAAGAGTCCGCGTGGTTTTCTATAAATGCGCGAAGGACGTGCGTGAGTCGTGACGCGGCGGCGCGGCGGCAACGCGCGGCCCCCCGAACCCCATGCATATGCGCGAACAGCTGATCCCTAAACGGATAGCCCGTTGAGCAAAAAACAACCGGCGCCTATTTCATATAAAAATATAAAAAAGCTTTATAAAAAGGGGCTGCGGCAGGGCGCGAGCTTACGGCTTTACACTTCGATGACAGTTCATTTTAGAAGACTTTCGAAATTTAAAAGAACTTTTCTAATTTAGTTAATGAAACTCTTTTCTTGGATGTTTAAGTCACATAAAGTTTTAGGCCTATTGTTTATTGCAAATACTATGTATTTCATTTTTTTGTATAATATGGATTTAAGTAGGTGCTTGTAAACTACAAGAATTAATAATTAACTACAATCAATGCCCCACACATCGAATTCATTCCGGTTATAGTATGTTTTCAAAACCCGGTAGCTGGAATAAAGTGCATCTCATAAAAAATCCTCTAAATATTTTAGGGATTATAAGCCGATACATAAGCTACATATTTTATTACTATAATATTTTTTTTTACATTTTTCAGTTATGTCTTGAATTTATTGTTTTTTTTCTTAATTAGCCGCGCGGTTCCAGGTTCGATTACAGTTCAAATAGGTATTTACTTATTTCGTTTTCTTTGTGGCACCACCTCTTTAAAATGTAAAAATCTTATATTTTTAAAAGCTTTTACTTTACGTATTATTTTATGTATGTTTTTTTATGTGTTTTTTCGGGTGGAATCTTGCAACTCAATTTTGAAGCAGATGTATTTTCCCGATTGAGCTGAAATTTTGTATACACACTTAGTTTAGATGACAATGCATGATTAACTATTTGACGTCATTATAATTCGTAAAAATAAAATGAAGATAGGTAGTGGATTAGTTATTTTAAATGGTCTCCTACAATGTGGTTATCAAATGCAAGGGCTTGCTGAGAGTAACACGAAAATAAAATGACGTTACTCTATTTCCAGTATGGCGACTTAGTCTTTTTTCCTACAAGATGGGTAACAAATGAAAAAGTAAAAAATAAATCAAAATTAAGGAACTTTTTAAAAAGTTTTCATTCAAATGCTTTAAAAAGAATAACATCATTAAATTAGTCATTACATAATTTATATGATATTAAATCTTGTCGCAATTTATGTACCCGTTTTTACTTTATTCGTTCAAATTCAAAAAATCGGAAAATTCAAGTAATTTACTTGTTTATCTACTCAGGTAAATCTCGCGACAAGCTTTTATGTCTTATGAATTGTGTTACATTGTAGGTTGATAGTTAAAGTTTTAAAGGAGGAGCTTGTTTATGCTTTTTAGGACAATTAAATAATTTAAAAAAAGGGTTTTTCATTTATAATATTATTAATAATTAATATTATAATCTAGAACGTTGTTTGGGAAGTGATTTCATCCTCTGTTTTGTTTTCATAACCTACATGTTAATTTAGTACACTATAAAGATCATTATACTCATTTTTTCTTATATTATTATCTTATGTAAAAGTCTATCACATTTATTAAGTACTACATAGTGCATTACTTTTAAAATTGAATCGAGATGCATTAAACATAACAAACATTAAATGCTCACGATAACAGTCTGACTCTAGCATTATTTCGGTAATATTGTACAATATGTAAATACATTACTTTATAAACCAGTTAATTTGCTGACAAATATGAACCTTGGACCTGATTAATACCTACCTTCTAGTTTACGTGTCACTATCTTAAGTAGAACAGCATTATCATTGTAGCTCTCATTTGTTAGTTAAATAAAAGAAACTGATTGTATTCAAAATACCTTTATTGTATCAAATAGTCACTTTGCAACATTACCCAATGCCTTAAAAAGCTTAATAGTCTAACATTTACAGAAAATAAAAAAACTTTCTGGTCAGTCTTTACAGTGGAGACTGGAATGACTTCTAGGTAGTCAGTACAAAAAATAATGCGGCAAGGTAAAATTATGTAAATACATTGACTCGAAATTGAGTAGCGAAGAGCTGAAGACTGGACGTTGGACTGGCCTCCAAGGGATTTACGGATAGCAAAATGTTTGATAATATTGATTTTTTTTTCTTCTTTCTTTATTCGTATCGCGAAGGATTGATATAGCTTACCTGCTTGTGTTCCCGGTATATATAGTTGTCTCCAAGGAAAGAGTGAATAGGCTTTTACTAAATTAGTGTGTCCACTATCTAAGATTTCACCACTTACCATCACGTAAGGTTGACGTCAAGGCTTAACCTATATTAAATAATAAAAGAAAAAAAAATCACGTCTTGAATCGAAGAGAATCTAATTTCACAAGCTTCTTAATATTTAGAATGCACAATATAGCATCTAAAATAAAATAAAAGCTGTATTAACTTGGAAACTATTTGAAAACATTTCAGTCCTATTAAAATTACTTTCCACAAACTATCCATAAATTCCGTTACAGACAAGTCCTTGACAAAATTATATTTTAACATCTTCGCCCTTTATTTTTGTCCTTATAATATTTATATATCTATGTCTTATTATTCGTTATCTTTACACAACAAAAACAAAAGATATAAACTGATAGTTCAGACATAAATAAACACAATTATATACACCTCAACCGTTAGTAAACCCGCTGACATCATTACTATTAAGTACAGTAAGTACTATGTATTAGGTATAACATTATACACTTCACGTCGTCTTATCGCACCGCATTTTTTTATTTTGAATTCTATTTTCTATTTATATTATTTGTGACTAATTGGTTAAAATTCTCTACTAATAGTGGAACTTAACAAATAGGTTAGGTTAGAAGCAACCAAAACGTTACAAAAGTACAAATTCCATGTTACATCTACATATCTTTGCTGATTCATATTTAATATAATAACATAATTTTATTAATCTACATATAATTTATTCGTATTGTTCAGATTCGTAACAATGAAATATTCAAGGTGTATTTATACTTGACCGAAATATATTATGTTTTCTTTGAGGATTTTTTCGCCGGTTCTTCTCCTCGATGTCAAAGCACATTTCCGAAACGGTGATAGAAGAAAAAACATGACGTGCATAAGTGTATTGAGATAATACCTTCAAATGATTTTGAAATTAACACGAAGGTAGCAGAGAGATGACACAATGTTAGCTATCGCTCGTATGATGCCATACTATAATCTGCAGTTGTGTTAGAAATTTGTGTATGCCACATTGCTCGCCAAACTTCATGACGTTTCTATACTACGTAACATATTGTACGTACCAACGTATTTGCTTAACATATAGTACGTACATACGATAGCACAATAGTATTGGTAAACGCACTACAATAGAGTGGCCATAAAGTTTGACGCGAACTATATATTAATATTACAGAAAAATTCCACACTTAGGTATGTAAGACGCGCTTGATCTAATTCAAACAAATTTTGACTGGATACCTATATTAATCTGGCTATGCAAAAGCAATGTTGTTTATCTTGTCTAAAATCTGAATATGTGAAATAAAAACTCGAATTATGTATGAATAAGTGAATGTAGTTGTAAGGCGTTTAGTAAAAACTAGTTTCAACTTCTAAAAAGGATTTTAAAACGAGTAATTACTGTAATATACACACTATATATTGTATTATTCCTATATCTGACACTATTTGCAAACGACAAGGGACTAACGATTTATATATTATTAAACTGTTTTGTTTTTTGCTTCCACGATTCAGTGTAAATATCCGTTTTCACGCCACGAAGATAAATATTGTGATCAAGTACACACAAAAATATGATCAATAGACCATTCAATGATTATAATAGTACATAGCTGTGGACGCAGAGTTAACAACGTAATTACTTCACGCCCTCCGACAATATTTGTGAAGTTAATATTCTTCACAACATGTAAACTAATTCCAGATTATTTATCGTTTTTTAATTACTGGCAGATTTTGTGACAAAATTTGTATCGCGATATATGAAACAATTATCTCTGTATTATTTGATCAAGTCAATTAGACGATGGAAAAGCCTCCTTTCTGCGCCGCGTTTGCCCCTTGTACCGTTGGTAACACAACTATTTATGAATTACTAGTAACAATCTTCACCTTACCCCCGCACAGAAGAATTGCTGATAAATTTGTTAGATTATTTTATCTTATTCTTCATAGATTTTAGTAATTTCTATAGTAATAATAAAAAAATGCCTCAATTTTTATTTAACAAATAGTTTTACTTGATTCAGCCACCAAAGAATCCGTCTTGTTCAAGCTGGGACCTTAAGAGCCTATACTCTATTTTCCTACCCACTTTTTCTTGACCGATAACACATCAAAGATGCCTTCTATGTTGCTTATGTCCATTTTGTCGACTGGTTCATTAAGAAATATCGAAAACAATCGAACAAAGTCATTGTATAGTGTTAGCGGAGGAAAAATTGTGAGATAAATATTTAATACTTCATATTAATACTGTTTACTCCCGAGAAATTCAAATTAAAATCGTCAGTTGACTCCATCAAATAATACGTTCCATACATCGACTTCAGAAAGAAACATTCAGGTACAATGGGTGCGTTTGTTTGATTTCACATTTAATAGTAATGTAATTTAGCTATTACACTTCTGTCTATACGTATAAAACATTTTTTGGCTGCGTTCCACTAAGCGTCCACAATGATCACGCTCACTACCGCAGTTTTTCCCGTTCCACTAGCTTGTGAGCGTTACTGTCATAAACTCTAGTGGAACGGACACTTCGGCCCACCTTTTAAGATGGGTCGCTGTGAGCGTCGCGTGATCGTTAGTCATGACGTCATGAGTAACGTTTACGTCTCGACCACAACAATCGCGGTCGTTATGTGGATCGCCGAAATGAGCGTTTTGATAGTTGTGAACGCTTAGTGGAACGCGTCCATAGTGTCAGTGTGCGTTGGACAAGGACGGCGCTATACAATCCAGATCTCGTTCTTCCTCATGATACTCGCACTATTTCATCTTAACTTAAACATATCAAATCCGGGTTGAGACTCAATGCATTATTTGAAATCACAGTCTAATCTGTCCACTGTTAATTTTTTCATACTCCTCCGGCCCTAGAGGCAGGTACTTAGATTGCTTTAAATCCAAGTAGTACAGTTTGTCGTTCTTCACCAGGCTGGGGTCGAAGGCTTCCTTCTGTAGATCGATCTTCTTCATTTTAAATGTACCTGATGGAGAAACAATGTTAGAACATAAATGTAGATCGTATGTTTATTGTTCTATTTTGCAATACTTAAAAATATTTTTAACTGTAACTGCATTCTTGCGGTTCTATAATTATACATGGATTTCTGTCTATACCACCTCCAGGAAATTATGACAACTGAAAAATTAAGAAGAAGGGACAAGAGGATTAATATCGAAGGTGATATTCATTGAAGGTTTACACTGATATTAAAACTAACAAATATTACTGGCTTCTGTCACTCTTAGTACCCTTTAGATTTTCGAAAGATATTATAACCAAAATCTTGAAAATAGTACTCACTAATAACGTGAAATGTGTGGGAGTAGATCGAATGTTTTTACTAAATTAGTACTATTGAAGACATGAGTAGATGAAGGTGATATGTCGCATTTTTGGATTTTCGCTGTTTTATGCATGAATGTTGGTGTTTTTTATTTTCTATAATATCGCTCCTATTTTTAAAATACTAAACAGTTGGCACCGCCAGACACCTTTATTGGATCGAAACACTTAAGGCGTTTTGAAATATCCTTAAATGTTTATACGAAACTTTGAAATCGATTTTCTCGAAATTAGAATTATGTGAAATATCACCTTCATCCACCCAAGTCTTCATATGTCTGTCTGTCATCGCAGTTCGTAAACTAATGTTCTATTTGGCTGAGTCTTAATTAATTTCTGTATGGATAAACTACACACTACACGAAGTACTACGTTACAAAATAGAGTTATCTATATAAAAAAATAGTCCAATGTGTTGCTAAGCGCAAAACTCGAGGCTCTGGTCGAATTTGGAAAATTTTTATATTAATATTTCTTTAAAATACAAAATATTATTAATAAATATATTATAAAAAGTAGGAGAAGCGGCTGCGGCTGTTTATTTCGATGAGTCCTTGTCATTAATTTATTCATTAATACTATTATCTATAAAACGTTTTTAGCATACTAATTATAACTAATTATATATTTCTACAGACTAATTAAAGATCGACTTTGGCATTTTATTATTAAAGAGTCGCGGCACCTTAGTCAATAATATTTTAGCTGTATGATGCATTTAAAATTTTGATGGAAAAACAATATCTATATATTAATATGTGAACCAAAAACTTGGGGTCCAAACGACTTTTTTACGAAAAATTGCGCGGACGGAGGAGTATGAAATTCGGCCCACTTATAGTTTATATGTAGGAGAAGTGCAGAACGATCATATTTTTTATAAATTGCAGTAAAAACATATGAAATTAATAAAAATAAACATTACACACACTACCATTCTATGACACACATACAATCGTAATAAAGATATGGCACATTAATTGTTTACGTTTATATTGTCAATGTGAAGTAACGCTTTGACACATGTATTACG
>DWJN01001380.1:0-18252 GCA_018248895.1 Carystus phorcus
CGTTGATTAGCGAATAATTTCTGAATAATCATGCTTTCTGCAACCCAATTGACGTTTGACAATAGATTTGACAGTGATTTTCTTAATTTTTTCGTTGATCAGCCTTTCAGAAACCGGCCGTAAGTATATTCGTGGATAGTTTTGAATTACAATCGACCCCGATAGGGCTTTTTTATATAACTAGCTGGCAATTAAGCTATCTGGCTACATGATGGTATATGGTCACTAAGTAACCCTGGCTACTGTCACCTCTTACGATACCTTGGTCTGCAGGCACGGAATCTGGATCTGTATTTTAGGCCGCGACTATAGCGAAGTTGCAATGTAACATCTGCCGAATCCACTAATATATAATGTATACTTTAGTACCTCGTAAGGGTAATAATTATATACACACATTTTCTTTCGATTCTATTGATCTCATTTTTAAAATGATGAGACACATGAGACCCATTCGATAGTGGGCCGAAACATTAAGACTATAGAGTTACTTTATAGGGACATGCAAGGTTACGTTAATATCTTGTACAAGATCTCTGACGTCATCATATTACTACTAGCTATAACATTACGCCCAGAAGCGGAGTAACTACGTTCAACGAGACATTTACCAAAGTTCATGAGTGCATAACAAAGGTCCTTTGGAACCTGTAGACCTTTTGCCACGATCACAGGGAACTCAATGACGATAGGAATATAGACTGTTTTTTCTGTTAGATGGTATTCCAACCAACAGGCCTGCTTCTCCGTAAGGAAACAATGATTACCCTGAAATTGTACAGGTAATGTGTCCCCTGAGACTCATATACTCTAGTCGTAGAGCAGGACAGCAATATGACGACTAATATTATTATTGTTAACGCTATAACATACGCAATATTCATGCGGGTGTGTAAACGTTTGCCTATCATTACCAAATTAATTTCAATATCAAAAACAATTTCAACATAAATGTTCGTCGTTATATTTAAAAGTGTGATATAGTATTACTAATAGGTAAAGATTATTTGTAATATATTTAACATTTTTTGCGCACAGAGTAAAGTGAGATTTGAAGTAGTTAAAGTTCGTTTAAAATTATGAAGAAAGTAAAATATAATATTATTTCAAATACACACATACATAATTATATTTGTTATTTACGTTCATATTATATTATTATATGAAATACATAAAATATAAAATAACTAGATCTATGTATACCCAAAAAATTGAAACAATGCCTCAATAACAAATTTAAAACTTGCTGTAGAATCTTCATTAATAAGAGCAATTAAATTCAAAAGTACCGTACCGACATCTGACGTGACATGAAAATAAAAATAACACTTAGTAAAGGATATCTCCATTATTATTTACCACTAAGTAGTTCAAGGACCGCAGTCAACGCCCTAGAGAGGGCTGAGGTTGAGGGCCTCATTTGTAAGTGTCCCTAACAATACACCCTTCAAATTAAAACGAAACTTGCTTAACGGCAAGACTAATTTCTATACACTTTGAAGCAAAGCCATTTGAATAAAGTTCATATTAATTTATATATTTATTCACTGTAAGTAAATGTTTTAACCGCAGAACAAATGAAGAACTACGAAGACATTCTCTATGAAAAGTAAAGCTATTGTAGTGTGTAGTTTTCTTATGTAAATAACCGACAAACAGACAGACGAGTTGAGTGAGAAGTAATCAACGCCGCTCATGGACACTAACAACACATGAAGCATCCCCAAAGTGCTGTCAGTCAAGAAAAAGGGTAGTACTGGCTCACAAGTCTTTACCAACAGATGGCTCCACTGCTCTTTTGTGGCATGTCCATCTCAAAAGAAATTTTAGTCATTAAATTAGTCTTAGTCTACTTTACAATAATCCGCAAGCATTGCAACGTGGTAAATACTCTTATTCCTGTGTACCACCTTCTACCCACAAAGGAAACATGCAGTTACAATAAATAAAAGTATATACCAACATAGGTATATACCACTTCCAACACATGTTTCGCCCTGAAACGGAACATTGTCAGGGTAAGTTGATTCTATGAGTCAGTCGCAAAGGTTTCCTTTGTCCTTTTTTGTCACAATTTTACTCAAAACTAATTGACACTCAAAGAAATTTCAAAAATGGTATACTGGTATACCTATTAGCCTTTTACGTAATGATACAAAACTCAAGGCCCGCCCATTACTATTTTAGCTTCATTTCTACTACATCTAAAAACAAAAAATCTCAAATGGAACTCGGTCACCCAGTACTGTTTCAGATGAAAAAATAAAGATATCTTCTCAGAGTTTCTTTGCATGAGCAGCCCATGTGTAGGTATGTAGGTGGGGGCAAATAAAGGGTGCTGCCAAAACGTCACCCGGCCAAGTTTGCGATGTAGGGGACTATTGCGCTTTTCAGTGAACTCCCTGTATCGTAGCCTAGTTTAAGACTTCTTGAATAGGTTTATTATTTTATACTCATACAAAAACCCCGCGAATCGATTGTCGTTATGTCGTTAGTAACAGAAAATTTATAGTTACAGTATTTTATACTACTTGTATCCCGGAATTCCTCGCTTCACAAACAGGTTATGGGAGTAGTCAATTTATACAACGTTTCTCCTTGTAACTCAAAAAAACATACATTACTAAAAATAATAAAAAAGTTGCTAAGGTACTTTCCTTTTAATGTAAGACTTATCTTATGAAATGAAACACTTTACTAATACGCGTTCGTTTCGACAACCCAAGATTTAGTCTCTCATGTCTAAGCTACACCATCAAACCAACAATGTTTCATACATGTGCATATCTTCCAATTAATAAAACCGTTCAAGTGACGCTAATAAAATCGTGATAATAAAAAGATTAAGTTTTATTTTTAATTACCAAAGTATAGCCTAAAGTGTGAACTTCATTTGACCGATAATCGTGTTTGAAAAAAAGTAAGGTTAAATATTTAGAGTTCACAGGAGTAATCTAATCTAATCTAGAGTCAATGTAATTTTTATACTGAGAAATATTACAAGGCCTTCTCATTGTACATTAGCATAACCTGTGTCCTTTAGTGGGCTATTAAAGGATTCAAGAAAGTAATTCAATATAACCGTTTATTAGAAATCCGATGATGTTAACCAGATTCTCGCCTGGCTTTCAACCCTCTAAAACTTATTTATCGGACTACAACTGCATATTAGCGTAGTCCAGGATCACAAGCTATAGACATAGAAAACATAATCTTACAAGCTCCGCCAGTCAACGGAAGGTATTTGCCTATGCATGATACTCATAAACAGCTCCATCAATTTTCAATCTAAGCCAATCTCCTCTCTAGTCCACCCTCCTAAACAACGGATGAGGCCATGACAATATGTCCCTTGTTTTGAAGGTCGTTGAGCCCTGTACCGTTTCAAACCCGATGGTGTTCATGCATTGAGTTAGGATATTTTATTTACCTGGCTACAAGCTACTGGCTACTACAGCCCTCTAAAATCGACCGCGGAGTCAGAGCGACAATAATAAGGCGAGTCAACCATGTCTTTCTTCGCCGACAGCACATTGATGTTACTGATGACCATAAACGAACCCTTACCAGCGAGTATCTCTTCGTTTGTTGACTATTTAAATAAACAACAATTACTTTTTCTGCAGCAAAAAATTGTGTTTGAAGTCATGCAATTGAGTCAAGCTCCGAATTTGAACTTTGAACTTAGAACTTAAATAAAATAATAATAACGGTGCATACTTATTACTCCACACTGGAATACCGTGTGGTTGTTATAATCAACACACAAAGACAAGAACATTCAAACCGAGAACAAAAATGATTCATCATCGGATTTATTATTCATGAAACTGGTTAATGTATAAAAAAAACTGTAAATTATTTTAAAATTGCATTTGAATATTAACGTGGATATTTTATTAACGGATATACCAATTTCAAAAATCCCGACGGACTTTTTTCTGAGTATTAGGATTTTAGAAGCGAAGCTTAAGGGTTACTGAAGAATAAAGTATTATTAAACGTTTCTAGTGTATAAAGCACTTAGCATACGAAGGACCAGCTATTATAGAAGTTATATAAGAATCGAAACTTCAAGCCATCGCCCGCTTCGGACCGTCGCGACGTTGACGGCGAAAAGTAATTGCGTTCCTAGAGAGGACTTTAAAGATGGCTCGACACCTTCCCAATTGCAAAGTTCAAGTGTGGGTATAATGAATACGATGTTGCAAAGAAGTAAGTGACAAAACCATGCAGAGTGAAAGTTTCATACAAACTATTTTCTTTCCTTTACACCATTTTTCAGCAACAAAATAGGAGGACCATTGGAGAGAAATTTATATTAACCAGTATTCTCTGTTTAGACGAAATTCGACCGTAATATATACCATTATTTAAAATATACATTTTTTAATTATATACTTATGTGAGTCCATAAAATTTTCTCGGTTAAATCAAGTACAAAATAGTTCAATGACTTTATAATGAAACTAATTTAAAAATCCAAAAAAGTAGGTATATAAACAAAGAATCCCGTTAATCAGTAAAACCAGGCTTCAGTAACACCACCTGGGCTCCTGACGTTTTCCTACAGAACGGTTTTCACGATATTTTCTGCCTCGTACCTGTAAAATGTGGAACGAACTTCCTGCATCCGTATTCCCATAGTGTTATAACATGGGGTCAAGAATCCATCGCTTTCTTCTTGGCCGACGACGTGTTGGTGATATCTCCGGTATTGCTAATCTATTGGCGACGCTTATCACTTACCATCAGACGTTTGCTCATTTGCCTGCTTACGGCAAAAAAATATTGGCTAAAATGTTCTTGCTGCTGTGTATTTATTTATCTGGCTAGTACTAAAATTGTTTTTAGATCTCACTAACACACGATTCTATTGTTAGTGGAAACAGCTGTTAACTATGACGAAACATAATTATATAATAGATCACAAAGGAATATGTGTTCAAAAGCAGTCTCTTTTATTTCTTTACCCATTTTGACTTTCCTGTATCCCCATCAGAACACAACATAACTATGACCTTAATTTGACAATACTTCGAAAAAGTTCCCTCAATTGATGAAGTCGTTTGAATGTTACTCTTTTCTAAACTTTTTACAGACCAAGATATTGTTGTAACGAAATAAGTGCAAATCACTTTATTACAAAATAAGGTCTAAACCGTATCAAGTATAGGTTTATCTTTCATACTATACTTTAAGCCAAGGTTTATTTTACTTTGTCTAATAGAAGTTTAAACCGGCACTTTGCTAGTCCACGTTTTGTAATAAGGCCGAACTTGTATATGAATTACTAAATAAAAAGTTACATGCCTTATATATACGTACGTGTTACTAATTTAGAACAATTTCCAGATGAATTCTGCGAGGAGTACCCTCACAGTCTAATCCCGACACCTGGCTACTGGATCGAGTGCTCGCGTCAGAAGATCGCCACTGACACGATATGGGACGAGTCCGAATCGGAACACGACAGCGGCCCTGACCGGGATAATGATCAAGGTAAGTTTCTTGGTAAGGTAAGGTTCTTGAACGAATAGTTCCCGCATCGTGATTTAAAACGACTCCTTTTAACAAGAATGTATTTTACTTGAAAAGTTTGTTTGTTAGAACTAAATCTTACAACTACACTGTAAGGAAATTATTCTTAACAGAAATAAATGCTAATATTTGTAAAAAAATCTCGTTAGGACCTAAACTTAAATATAAATTGAATCTAAGAAAGGATCCGAGTCAAAAACTGGCCAAGTTGGCTTTGTTTACATTGTGGTTAAATGGATGCAGTTCATATAAACAAAACATGGAAACTGCTAGACAAGTTATGTTCTGCAATATAGAATTAACCCCAGTGCGTGTCGAATCATGCACAATTTAATGTTTCGAATTATTATGCTATTCGATTGTTCATAGTTCATAATCTCAACTTACTGTTTACTTAACACAATGATAGCTTTATAATAAAAACCGTACTTTAAAGCTTAAAATTTCGCGTAGTTTCGTCAACTGCTCACTAAAAAGAAAAATAGTTTTCACGCGATATACATACATATATCAACAACCTATGCAACGCTACCGTGGGATAGACTAAATAAAAAGTCATCCTAAATTTACTTATGGGAGAGATAAACGATATATTTTTATTAACATCGTATTCACCATTCCACTTTTCTACATCGCAAGCAGGCAAACGAGCAAACGGGTCACCTGATGGTAAGTGATCACCGTTCCCCATGGTTGTTAGCAACAACAGAGATATCACCAACGCGGTGCCAGCCAAGAAGGAAGGGATGGATCCGCTTCTTGAAGGACCTCATGTTATAGCTCCGTGGGAACACTTTGTCGGCGTGCTAAATGTGTTTAATAATAGATAGAAAAAGTCTCTGGGGTAAATAGCGGACGAACGTACGTGACGAAACTACAATGTATGCTAGTGCAAAACTGATCAAAATTTATCCAAAATCTATTACGAGGCCGTGCATAAAAAATTATTTTATCAAAATTATGTAAAAATTTGCTAAGTTGGATAACTAAATATTTAAATAGCTAACCCATAAAACTTACCTAAATTCCTATTGTTTTTATGAACCTGTGTTACAAAAACGCATTTTAATTGCTATAGAAATTACTATACTCGGCCACGAATATGGAAAGAAAAATCTTAATTTTCCATCACAATGTGCAGTCCAAGAGACTTTTAATCGGCTTATCCCGTTCCCAAGCGTTGTAATAAATTATATAATATATTAAGTTTCCTAAATTAACCAATTATTATACCACCATTATGTAGCCTTTTTGTTTGTTTACAAAATAAGGGTTAAGTCAGACATAACACATACATATTACATAATATCGCTGCAATTACTTTTGAATGCATTCAGATGCTTGGTTGATTGTTCACAACTTCACAGGAACAATATCCTCTGTTTTAAGTAAAAATCAATTGCTGGCATTAATTACACGGTGTAATAATGGCTAAAACTTAAGTGGATCAATCTCAGCAAATATATCAATATCTATGCTTGAAATCCCAGACCAGCTAAAGAATGAATTGCGGTTAAGTACGCATAACAATTACCATATCCCACAGTGGGTCATTGTGGCTAAAGTATTAATGGCAACTCCGTAACATTTTGCCTAACAAGGTACGAAAGCCACCAAAATTGCCTTTACAAAATAGGTCAGAAAGCTCAAATATTAAAGTAATGAATTCTGTTATATTAGCAAGACGCCGTCCTTACTTTCCGAAGGAGAATTACATAAGCCGTAAGCCTATTAAAAGAGAACATTTACCACAAAGGGACAATTTCGTCTCGTAAGAAACAACTTATGTTCTACAATTTACTTTGCCTTGAGGTCTTTAAGTGCTGATAGAATCATTATTTGCCTTAATATAATGAATTTTAAGCCAGCAAATCTCAATCAAATATATACTCGTATTGGTCTGCAAATTAATAAATAATTCCCGCGACAAAAAACTTGGAACGTAAGGCGTAAGACTACAGCACCTCTAACCATTACGTGAGACTGATGTCAAATATAAATTTATGATATTAAAAATTATGCATTCTGTATTAGGTTACTTCCCATCTAAAAGTTCCTTTTTATATTGAAATGGTTGTAATGTTAACCAATTTTTATAAACTTACACAATAACTGATCCCTCCTTCTAATATAAGATGATTACTACGAATTTCACAAGGTACCTTTCTTTTAGGGACGAATAGATAAATTCGTCTATCTATTTTTTTTATTATTAAAAAATCGCTTAATAACTTAATTCAATTGACTCTCAGCAAAAAAATTTAACTTCATCCATGTTATTTTGTATTACGGAAAATTAAAATGTACCCGCGGAAGAGAAAATTAAGTATGAGATTTAGTTTAACAGTACTCTGTTAAATACTAATGATAATGCTTGGGTTATTTGTCCTTTATGAACTCTGAAATGGTAGGAGATAGAGCACTGATTGATGTCTTTAGCGACTTTATTTAGAATTGTTTTAAGAGTAATAATTATATCAATCGGGCACATGGTTGACGAGTTACAGTTGAAAATGTTGATTAAATGCTGAATGATCGCATATATCCAACAGCACTTTATTAAACAAAAAGAATGTGTTGTTATAAATTATAAGAGTCCACACTAATTAAAACAGTCTCACGTAACGAAATTACTTTTGTTTAATCTCACCACTCAGACAATGTAAAAATTATAACTTCACAATTTTGACAGTGCTTTTACTAGGTAACACTAGTTATGTTTTGAGGTCCGAACACTTCCAATCCTCAGCCCAGAATGCACCAGCTCATCGAGTACACGTCTCCTCCTTGCTTCCATCGATACGTGTAGCCGAAAGTAGGTGGCGCTAGTTTCGCTATTTTTAATTTCCTTAGCAAAGGTCAATATACCTAATACAATCATTTTAACTAGATTGATAAAATAGGCAAAAAAATATTTTTGCTAATACTCTATAAGTTATAAATTTCGAAGCGATACGGGAACAGGTTACTAACTGAAAATAAAAAGTAAACCAATGTATTACAGATACTGATCGTACACCCTCCACTGCTTTCATCGGATCAAAAAAATGTACTAAATAACTTTTACGGACACATATAAATATGACGTAAAATAAAATTTTATGGCTGACGTCACAACAAAGATGTTGGGAATGTTCATGTTCTATCGACCCTCTAACAAGAGCCGTTTAACGTTTAACGAAACTCTTTCAATTTCAATAAAATATGATATATATATAGAATCCTTTAAATCCAAGTAATTAATTTCACCTTTGAAATGAGTATAGTCTGTATCTCAGTAAAAGTCGTGAACGCTGAAAAGGATGGACAGACCTCATAAAATCTGTGACACACTCCGCCATTAACCATGAAAGCCGTGACACAAAATCTGACCAAGGAATGACCATGACCACTATGTCAAGAGTGCCCCGCTAAGAAGTAAAAGTTTGTTGTATAATGTGAAACTCTAAATACTCCTTCATGAAATTGACATCCCACGTTAAGCATGCATTCAAACTCAGCGTCATTTGGATGAAAATACACACACTTATTAATATCCTACTAATTTTGCTTTTACGTCAGTTTCGGAATGTCACCGAAAGGATATGACAAAAAAATCTACAAAATGTGAAACAATCTAAATCTACGTCTCTTCTACAAGCTTTCTAATTAGCAATGTCCCTAATTTAAATATTTACAATGAATTTAATATGTCTAAGCTGATTCCATTAAAAAATATTACACAAAATAATTTAGGCAAACTGAGACTATTTTTTTCTTTCAAATCGGTTAAAAACGTATTAATCTTGCCTTACAACAAAAGAACTCTTTAGCATGAAAAAAACGAGGCAATAATTATTTTGTGGCAACGACGAATTAAATAAGTAATTAAACAGATTTTTCCATTGTGCGCCTTTATCAGCCCACAGAATGTTGAATGGGCTTCCTTCTAAGGTATTTCCGGAGCGCTATACCAATCGAGGTTCAATCTCCTATAGAGTTCCATGAATTTCTAAAGAAGTTTATTACTTCCAACCGACATATTTATAGGACGTATAAATATTTGATATTACTTGACCTTCCAGCCAAGAAAAATAACATGATATTAGAAAAAGCATTGCGATTATTACTGCCGTTTTTTGATTTCATTTCATACTTGACTTTGATTTTTTCAAATTTTATTATTAGTAATTGAAATAGCACAATGTCGTCCTAGTAAATCTACTTTTTGTCAAATGTCACATCAATCGTCAGTCGTTATGAAAGAATATTAAAATATTTCTTCTCCCACACACTTCTAGTAATGTCTCAATACTATTTACATCTTAAAAATGCCTAAACGGTTATTCATAAATTACGTCACACGTTAAGGGACAGGGGGTCGACGAGGTGTGACATTGTGTGACAAGGGGGTGGGAGGGGTAGTAAATTTCATGAGGTCACATTTAAAAATCTATTAATCTAAATATTAAAACACGAACTTTGAACTATTAACTTAATTTTAGTTTAATTACCACGCGTTGTTTTTGTAGTAATGGAACAACCAAAATACTGTTTCTATTCTCATACCGCTAGACGGGAATAATAATAGGACAGAACCTCTCCTCCTTCTTGGTTGTAAGACATTGCGTAAGAATTGTATTAATATTTACCATTATATTAAGTTTGGCAAGCAGACATTTTTTTGAGGTTGTATAAATAATACGAGTACTGGCTGGTAATTTCACGTTGTGATTATTTAAAAATGGAACACAATAAGAGTTTAAAATAAATGTCTGAAAAGAAAGTCGAGTTTTTATGACATATTTAAAAAAAAGTTAAAATATGGCTGATAACCGAAGTCAAACTTTAAAATTAAAATGCACTTTTCTCTTAAAGAATACTTACATAATCTGACGCTTCACGCTAAATGTGTTAGTTAAATTGTTTATCGCTAATGGCAAGTCAAAAGTAGGTCAATTTTGTTTCTTACACCAATACGGCAATAAATTATACAGTAACGGGTCACATTAACAAACACAAAAAAGCCAACCACACCAACTGGGACCAACTCAATACCCAAACGTTTTTGCCACGAAATTTCATAACAATTAAATTTTCAGCATACGTGACACATAAATGAAACATGGTGGTAATAAAATATAATTGTGTGAAATTCATGTCAGCCATTAAAGTGATTAATTTTTTTTCTTCTTCGAAAGCTGTGGATTTATTAACATGAAATTTGAATATCGCCAGTTGCTTTAATGAAATGACTCTGATTTTTTTTTCTGGAAATAATGTTACGGATGACTTTATTTTTTATGTGTTTATTTTACAATAAGTAAGGGATTAGGCAAGTCTGCCAATAATGGAGCATTATTGCCGTCCAATGTATTAAATACTGGCAATTGAATATTTTCGATTCTTTTTTAATGCGCATGTCGAAACTTGATAAAATGATTATAAAATTTATGTAACGCTTAAAAAAAATAAACTTAACCATTTTTGCTATAATTCATAACTTGACTCAGAAGATTTGGAAAAAGGTAAAAAAAAATATTTATTTCCTATTCTTCGCTATGTCCAGAATATGTGACACTAGCTCCCACATGCATAGGGGAGTAGTATTTTTGGTAGAATGCTGAATGCGGATTGTACTTAACCAAACTGCTGCGAAAACGTAAATTAACACTCGCATGTCATCGCTGACAATTTCCGTAGGCACCGAATGCAAAATGTCGCATCTGTAGCCAAAAAGGAAACGCTAGCTGTCATTAGCGCCCATAAATAATAGCAAAACCAATGCCGTTTAGTTGACAAAAAAGAAGAGGGGCACTCGGATCATTTCTAGTTCCCAAAACGGTTACCGAAAGGTAAAAAGCACTTGACTTTAATAAATTGCGCGCTTCGGTATTCCCGTTTGATTATAATGTTCTTCAAGTCAAGAATGAATAGGCTTCTAATAAGTTTTACCACCCAAGAATACATTACCGCTTACCATCAGGTGGGAGCGCAGTCAAGCATTAACTTATAATTATTAAAAAAAACCTGAACTTTACTGTTAAATTGCAATGCAATATTAACTAATATTAATAAGGACAAAGAAGAAACATAAAGCGCGCACTAATCCCCACTAAAACTTTGTTGTTACTAGAAAACAATTTTAGTTGGTAATTGCTTTATCAAGGCGATCTAAAGTATAAGTTGGTATTATCTTTATACAAACGATCTTAATAGCGACTAATAACTACGAGTAACAAGCTCTGTAAATTTATGTTTTACCAACTAAACTCTAAAATATAAGTTGTTTGTAGGAAAGTAATGTTTAACTAAATTATCTAATAACTATTAAATACAGTAAAGTACCTACTGCGTTCAAATATTTTGTGAGATTTCGTATCATTCAATTTATGAGCATTTTACTGCAGGTCATTTGCCGTCTTTCATAGCTGGAAAAGCAAGAATTCCAACCACGGTAGGAAAAGCCCAATAGCGTGTGGGCTACCTTCAACCGAAATGACGATTATTTTTATTATCTAACGACACTAATCGACACCGTTAATACAACATAAGTTTTTAAGACATTTTGCTACTACGGTCACCTAACTATGGACCACGCTGAAAGTTGTTTAACTCGATCAATCACTTAAGATTGACACAAGCCGTTAGGCTATAAGGCTACTTAAGTTTCTTCTAAGAAAGTCTCGTTGTGTTACTTTCCTTATAGTTGAGGAATATCGTTTCTATAACAATGTGTAACTTTGTGATTACGGATATCCTTCTTGTGTTATTGAAAAATATGCAATTTTGCTTGTAACACTTTTTATAAGAACACAATTGTTTTGATTCTGTTTAGGGAAATGCTGTTGATATACAATATACGGGTGGATCTATTAGGATCGATATGATTTTGGTACCAAACCTCTTTCAGTGAATTCTGAACAAATTTGCTAAAGACGTCAGTGCTCTATGTATTTTATAATCCATAAAGGACAAATATACTAACAAACATAGATTTCTATATATATAAATAAGCAAATGAATGACTAGAGTCCCACCTGATGGTAAGTCGTGATGTAGTCTTTGATGGTAAAGTGCAGTAACTCAGAAAACATATTCAGTCTTGACCTAGTATCGTTATAATGAAACGAAATAAACATTTTTATTAATAATACTAAAATTTGTAACAACAAAAAAATAAGAAAAAGAAAAAATGGTTTAACTGTTTTATTTTGGCTTCTATGGAATCTTAAGCAAACTTAAAAATGCATTTTATTTGCAAAGCCACTGTACAACTGCATTGCCCATTTGATAGTTATCAAGCTTATCGAAAGTCCTAATGATATATAGGATAGCGGAAAAATCTTTGATCTCATAATTAATGGTTTGAGATGTCTTTGTGTCTTGTATATTCTTTACACTTGCGTCACTGAAACTATTGGTACGTGTATATAAATATCATTATTGTTCTTTTGCATCGTTTATAACCAAAACGTTATACTCGTTTCAAAAATGTACCTTAGTATGGAGGAGAAGAAATTGCCAAAAATTTTCGACACGTGTCTTAAAAAAAACAAATATTTATAACTAAAATATTCTGTACTCATTTACATTGTCATTCTTGCGTGTGAAAATTACATTTACACGTTTCTTAAGTAATATTGAAAAATGCACGTAGCACAATACTAAGACATGATTTTCGCTAGAAGCTTAAAATCGGATCTAATACGAGTAGTTTGCACCAAACGCTATTGAACTCCGCACGAGGACGCTTTGTTATGCAAAGCCGATTACTTAAAGTCAAGGTACAGATGTTTTGAGTTCGCTTCAGATAGATATTATGTTTCTTTGAGATTTGAATGCATGCCTTGTTGAGATCAATACTTTAGAACCATTACATTTATAGCATTATATACGTATGCTTAAAACGCTTACAACCCTAATACAATATGGATTCACTAGACTTCATGAGCCGGCCAATTTCATATCGCCTAACAGTCAATAAGTGATTGTCATAAATTGACATAAATTCTTTATTTGTTGATCGAATTAAATGAAAAAAGCACAAAATTTCAAGTAAAGCCCATCACAATATAATCCTGAAAATTGCATTAGCCGTTAGCCGTTTTCCCGATTAAGGTGCACATACATACATACATGCAAACATACAGGCAAAATAAAATAAAATAGTTTTAGGTTTATGATTTGTTTTATTAAATTTTCCATGTACAAACAGCGATCAGTAACAGTTTTATTATATGTATAAATAGCAAAGTTTAATACTGAATATAAAAATCTGCTTTAGCATTAATTGCTCATTATCCAACGCAGTAAACAATACCAAAACCAAATTTATAAGATTAAATTTTCGAAATGAACTAAGTACACCAATGACACTTAAACAGGTGACAAAATAAACAAAGAAAACACCTGCATTGTCATAATAACTGTAAATAAATAGTTTTGTATGTGCAGATTCCAGATTCAGTACACGTATTCAATTTATTGAGCGCCGTGGTCATTATCTGCAGAAGTAAGAAGATATCCGGCGCCTGACAGTGCGTCGCTCCGTCTCAAACAACATACCCACTGAATACACTTGAGTCTACGTCTAAAGATAATTCGATGAGGAAAACTGTTTAGAAAGTCGGTAACATTGGACTAGATTCGATACCGAATTGATACGTATCAAGCAATGCGCTTTATTAAAGATAATTCAATAAATTAGACGGTATTTTTTTAATAACAAGTTTTTATTTAAATGAAAAACAATAAAATAAAATTTGCTTAAAAACGTTTACTATGAACTTATTACGTCATTACACTACACAAATTATCTTCTTTATATATAAAAATGAATGTTTGTCTATATACCCTATATAGAGTTTGAAATGGTAGAAGATAGAGCATCAATGTCTTTAGCAAATTTGTTCAGAAATCTCTGATAAAGTTTTGGTACCAAAAATATATCGATCGAAAACATGGTTGATGAGTTACAGTACAAAATGATGTTTTCTGCTGACCTATCGGACTAGATCTACCCGTATATATGTATGTATATCCAATGGTACTTCAACAAACAGAATCAAAACGATTGTGTTCTTATATATGCTGACTTTTGTTCGAACTTGATTTTTTAATATGCGCAGTAAAGCGCGCTGGGTAAAGATATGCAGTATGATATAAAATATTAAAGCTTTTCGCGAGATCATTCTATCTCGCGAAATATGTTATCTATCTTTCTTTTCTTTTTACCTGAAATTTTCACAAGAATACATAATTATCATAAAGATTAAATTAAAGGAGGTCCCCATACAAATAATGTGTTAAATTCGGCATAAATATTATTACAAAGAGTGTCCTGGGAGTCTACTTTTGAGTTTAATCCCGATCGATCGATATTGAACTTTTGACATTTTGTGATCTTGAATTCAACACTAGCGCCAAACCATTTTTAGAACTAATCAATATCGGGATTGGTTTTATAGAGCGATAAATGTTATTAATACATATTTTTAAAATGTATACCTCATCATTATTATATTTTTAGACCAATTAATAAGCTGCATTAAACAGCTTTTTTCACGCGCTACAAAATAATTGAGTAGCAATGCCGATTTCAATACAATTTTAACGATATTCGTCTAAAAAGTAAAGACACGTGACTATGAAAATTACATTGGAATTTATTATAAATTGGAATCAAAATTAACCTCAAAATTAACCCCCTGATCCGGCTTGTAATTCGCGATTTTTAAGTGTTGTGTTAGATCTATGTAGTTTTATTCTCAAAATGTTTTTATTGTTAGTTTTAGTTCTGTTTGCGAAATTCAAGCATCTAAGATCATAACACACAGAGACCCTATAATAGAGACAATGTAAGTCGACACTATGTATTATCTTCAGGTGTATTGTGATACTGAGGCTATTATGCTTCACGGGCAGCAACATGACAAGTTTGCTTCTAACATACGATATATTGATTTAACATAACTATAGCAATATTCAAAATACATTTTACTTTTATAATAGATACTTAAATTTATAATCTATCTTTGAAAGCGTCCTATAGTAGACATTAAAAATACCTGTAACAAAAAGCTTTGTACCGTAACATAAAATAGATTAATTGTTTAAAATTATAATAGTAAGTTATTTTTGTACGTGTGTGCGATTTCAATCTTAATCCGTGATATGAAGGCTCCATAAGCTTAATCCAATCAAAAACCGTTTTCTTACAGTCCCACGTAGGACGTTCATAAATGTCAAGGTTTTATTTATGACATTATATAAGATGGTAGATTGCACTTGAAATTGAAGCTGTGAAATTATATAACATTTATTTAAAGGGTATTTAATGGTTGATATTTAACAATTTAATGCTTATATTATTTTATGATAAACTTTTACAACAAATAAAATGGAACTTTTGTTGTAATTGTAACTTTGGGACCAAAAAATATCTGTTTTACCTATTCGTTGATGTGACGCTAAAGATGGATGAACGAACTCTAGAAATAAACAAACGTTCACATACAAGTACACAATGCACACCCAGACAATTTTATCCGTCAATCTACATTCACAGCTGAGACACCTCGTTTACCTGATTTTCTACCAAAATGCTGAACAAACTGGCTTTATTGACTATGAAAGCCAAATAACATAAATATGGCTAATATATTTCTTATGTAAACAGCCCATAAACAGCTAAAAGAGACACCTGATATGGTACACGATCATCGTCATTTATCGACAACAGTAACAATAAAGGCATTACTAATCCGTTATTCTAATTATGGCTGGCTCCAAGAATACGACCAAATAACTAAAATTTCCACGGTACTTTTTAGAAGAAGCTTGGCATGTGTGGTGACTGCATATTCGGCCGGCCCCCATGTATACGTCTCTACCGACGGAATTAAACTGGGCGTACAAAGCCCAACAACCTCCAACAAGACGGACCTGGTGACATAACCTCATCCATTATTCAGAAATCAGGTTTTCTTGAATTGTAGTTTTCTTAAAGTGAATATGGTTAAAGCTCTCTATAGTCCAAAACACAATATACATTAACAGGTGGAAAACAATCAAATCCCACAAAACTCAAACACATACTAACTTCGTTGAGGCAGTCCTTCTGACAAATCTATTCACTAACTCTAAACGACCTTTGTAATTAACGAACTGCCTACTCACATAAGCAACTTTCCAGTTTGATATACTACCAACTTAATAATGGGTAGAGATCAAAACAACAGTATTCAGTTTGTGATATACGTGCGATGGCCCCTAATGAAGTCTCGGCGGGAACAAAGTGTTGAATCAACAACTATCATTATAAATGATAACATATAGTTATTACTCTGGTTTAGGTGTGCAATTTATTAAAGTATTGATATTTATACTTAGAATTTTGTAGTTATTATGCCAAAACTCTTAATCCTACGACCATGCATTGTTTGTTAAGCTTGCTACATAGGTATATTATATCTATTACTAAAATAAAAAAAAAAAACACAAATTAATTTTTTCCGTACCTACTATGTAATATGAATAAAGTTCAAATGCCGAATCCACTATCGTTGTTCGTTGTGAGCGGCAATCTTGAAGCATAGAATATTCATTTCTCATCTCAACGTAGGCTACCTAATCGCGAAGGAGGGGTCAAAGAATTTTTTCTGTGACATTCTCTCTCGCATTACTGATGCATAAGCTAAGCCAAACTGTCCGACTTTTTCTCTATTCTGTCCTTTTAGAATAATTTAGCACCACTCACGACTTATAACACTGCGTATTACGTACAAAGAAGCAAAACGAATTACATACGCTACCTTGACAAATATCTCAATCCTGGAGGATGAAACATTACAGAATAACCTTTATTCAGACTGAGATAATAACAACATTAACTAACTTACTACTACAGATTAAGACAGATTCAATAGTTATTGTGTACTACGAATTATCCTGTGGTTGAAATATATAAAAACACCCTCGAAAAATCAACACTACTTACTGACTAATAAGTTCATTTGTATAACATACAACTTACATACTATACATACAACTTTGTGAGCAAAGATGAGTATAGTTATAAGAAAATAAATAAAAAAGGAGTAAAATAAAAATTTTATAAATTAAATAAACGGGCCGATGCAAACTGTTATATACCTAACTCCTTTTTCACTGGTTTTTTTAATAATTTATCTCTTACAAACCATACACACTTATCTATAATATCATGATCTCTTGTCGGTACGTTACGGTTCCAAGTAACTTTTTGGTCGTAAGTGCTGTTAAAATTTCATGTTTCGTTCAACTTCTTAGTAAAATTACTACTGATGAGACACATTCAGCCCTCATCAGAGTGTCCCAATAACATTCCCCACTTGGATGGTCATTGACTAATTTTAAAAAGATAAAAGTTATTTATGCACCAAATATTGCGTAACGAACGCTTTTGATGAAGGCAATAAACATTTTTTTTTATGAATGAATCGAGTGACATTCTTAATTACTTATTAATCTTATTAAAATTATACGAGTAACCAAGTAATCCAGATGTAAGTTTTGCGATTTAAGTAAATATAAAGCTAGGCTACAAATAATAATTATATTGTTTATATGTACGACTATGTTACGTTATGTATGAAGAACTCCGAACGACAACGGAATCCGTTGATAATTCCTGGATAATTTTATTTTAGGAGCGTGAAGTGTCATTTCTAATCATTTTCCCGACGCCTC
>DWJN01001381.1:0-18248 GCA_018248895.1 Carystus phorcus
ATTCAACGAGCACCTTATGAACCACGTATATACGTGCAAGTATGTCAGACAACACTATTCACGCCTCCAGCTACTATCAATATAGAATCTCCGTTTCAAAATAGTATTAAGCGTACACGCACCAGACACATTTTCAACTCTATTCCAAGTTCATTGAATAGAAGTTCGCGTACTACGGTGTTTCTTTTCAATTTTCCACCAATCGAATTTGGCTGTAACATCAATTGCGTTCCCACATTTTCCGGGCGCACTTACACAATATCAATCAGGTTTTATTGGTGTTACGGAGGGCTCCGGGTGAGGTCTGAGGGGCGGGGGCGGCGCTATTTGTATCAATAACCTGTCAATGGGCTCGCACTCCGCTGGGAGCAACCCTGGCTCGATACTGTGACCCACAACAGATTTGATTAGAAAACCATTAGGATCGTGTGAAAGAAGTATCCTACAAAGGGATTGTTTGGCCGTAGTGGCAATGATGTCACACTTGTTAATTCTGATACATTACATTTACTAGGTAGCACTCCGAGCTACATTCCTTTAGTTCCATTTCGAGTATTCATTCATTCGACAACTTTTAATTTGTGACCCGATTGAATGAAACCAAACACTAAATCAAGCATCATTACATCCCATCAGGGTAAGTACATCCAAATTGCTTTATGTACCTAATTTTGAGATTATCATTAACTAAGACCGAGAAGACAAATAAGACAAAAAATATTGGAAATCACTATTATGGAATCCATACACTAAGAAATACTTCAACTTGTATATTTCACACACCAACATCAATATTTTTATTAAAACATCAGTTAAGGCGAAATGGAAATTATTTATGTCAATTTAAATTTCACGTCTAATATTTTTTCGAGTTTGATACTAGGACGTCTAGGATTTACCGAAGTGAAGCGAGTTAGGTACTACGTAGTTATATAATAATTATATATTTATAATTAGGTAAAAAAGTAAGCGCAGATATTAAAAAAAACATTTTCTATAGGATCCAATTGAATCTAAACGATTCTCGAATCGATACATACAAAAAATTTCATCACAATAAATCCAACTGCGATATTCAACATGGACACAAAAATGATATATATAAAGATATTACCTATATATAATACCTGTAGTATCATTTGATACAATAATTACAATATCTAAAAGAAACATCTATGCTTAATACCTTTTCTTTACTTTGTTAGATATTATATTCCGTATTGATTAACTTTTAAATGTCTGGTAGGCGATAATGATCAACTAGCACCAGGTGTATCGAAACACTACTAATAAAATAATAAAAAACAACAACGAAACTCCTTGCAGGCAAGTCCTAAAAACAAATGAGAAAATCTGCAAAAGGAAAATTGCGACGCACAAAGGTTCCCGGCATTACATTATTTGCTATCAGTGGCGGTCGACAAAGTAAAATTGGGGACACCTTATTTCCCGGCTGGTTTGCAAAACACGTTCGCGCTTCCCACCTATTCCCACATCTCAACGCTTATAGATACTATCTGTTACACCTATTAAAGGTGAGGAACGCTCGTTTGCGTTTGCTTGTCTTCGTTACATTGCTGGGTATGTTAATACAACCGACGATTGGTCGGGAATACGGCGTGTAACGTATGCGTAGGCAGTTGATATTGTCGTGGGTTTCGACGTCGTTTGCAGTGGCGTGGTGCGGCATCAGGTGGGCGCCGTCTTCACGCCGGTGCCGCCGATAACACGTTAATGCCCTCAACTTTGCACCGCAACGGGCGGGGTGGCGGGGAGGGAAGGGTGTGTCGTTGGTGGAGGAAAAATGGGAAAAGTCAGATCATTCGCCTTATTGAACGCAAATAAGTTTATCGAACTGAATAACCGTTGTTAGATTGCGTATGGAGTTTGACCGTGAGTAAGAGAATTATCGTCGACTATGTTGAGATGTCGGTACGACAATACAGATACATATCTGCGACCAATGTTTTTAAAATAGACAAAACAAAATAAATAAATAGAACAACTTGATCGCTCATAAACATTTCAATCACCAAAGAAGACCGATAAAGAAGACAGAAGAACGAAACATTCTCAATCTATGGAACATGACGAGCCGTTTGGCGATTGACTTGAATAGGATGGTATGGTACTAGTAATAATAAAATGCCTGTGGCGTTTCTGGGTGTATACATATGTATATTGTTTATGAATATCCACGAGGCCATTTTACACCAGGTGAATCTATCAGATATAGTTAAAGAAGACATTTTTGACATAATTTGTTGCTGCACCTAATGTACCGTAGGTAGTTGTAACTACTTTATAACCAATTATCGAATTAAATACGGGCGTCAGTTTAGCTATTATAGTCAGAAAATTATAATTTATATTACCTGCATATGGTAGGGGTGGAGTGAAAACAATAAATATGTGAGTTACGACCGAATTTTACCCTACACGTTGTGAAAACGGACGCACGCCAATGGGTACCTTACCTGGCAATAAATAAAAACGTTCGATGCCATTAGCGTACCATTCCGATAATGTGCCTAACTTAGCGATTCACCTACACACACACATGTATCGTACACACATGCATCGTTTGAGCACAACGCGTACGTTAACGTTAATATTTCATAACGCACGTCGATCGCGTTTCAGGTGAACCGGGGACCGCTGATTTGTTCCGGTAGCGACTGCGAGGTAAGGCTGAATATATTTGAGGTAATAAACGTGAATTTATTACCCAGTTACGTTTGCAGTTTTCGTGAAATGTGGAGATGTGTGTCCCAAACGGCGACATTAGCGCCGGCTGCTTGCGGCGTCTCCTCGCCCCTCGATTTTCGTGTGCTCAATGCTTCCATTTCAAAGCACTTCTACCCAGATGAATCTTTGGATAGATTCTCTGGATGAATTCAAAGTTTTTATTTTATACAACAGTATTTCCCCACTAAAACTATCAAGAGACTTTTGAAATATGTAATATCTAAATTAGTACATAAGGCTCCTAAAATGTGCTCTCGGGTTGACTGCTGCCATCAAATATCTAATTTGCTACCTACGAGTAATTTTTGATTCAGTTTTGGTTAGGTATCAAAATGTTAATTTGTATGCGTGTAATTACGACCTAATACTTTTTTGCACTTTTTATAAAATTGTTTCAAATGTTATCTACAGTGATTATCTAGTTTCATTTTTCCTATGAAGCCAAACTACAAAATTAAATATTGTGACCCTCGAATACGGATGCAGAAATTTTACACCTGTAATTTCAGTCAATTTCAGTCAAACATCACTTCCAGTGTCGACGTTTGTTAGACAAAAGAAGTGCAAATGTTCGTGAACACAAAGACCTGGGCATACGAATTCCGAGCACGTCCGCACGACCCCGGATCCGCAGTTAAAAGGGGATTATGAGCCGAGTGGCCAATAACGCCGCATCACGAGCCGCCCCGTCGAAGGAGCCTGTCGATAATCCCCACCGGACAAGGCTTAGGCTTGTACACACCGACTGAAAATAATTAGGTATCAGTGCGTGATGTTGTTAGTATCCCTTGTCTCGATACGTGTCTAATTATAATGGTCAAGTCTGTCATTAGTATCTGTCAATGTCAGCCTGTCAAGAGATTTCCCGCCAAAAGTCTCAACGTGATCCTATACCTAACGACCTTAAAATATACTCATACTGCGCTATGTGAATTCGTAAGTTGGTTATAGGTATATCGTAAATAATGCGACGGTTCGGCTTTTGTATCTAACCTAATCCAACAAATCTAACTAGAATAACCTAATCTAATAAGGTGTAGCATTTACTACCTAATATAGTTTAATACTACTAATTATTTTTTTTATGCCGTAAATGGTTACCATGGAGAGTGGACATCGACGCCCATAAAGAAAAGTAGTAGTAGGGATGTTACCAACGCGTTACCAGCTAATTAGGAAGAGATGGACCCTCTTATTGAACCACCACGTGTCATAGTACTCTTAGAACATCTATGCAGGTAGGTAGTTCCACAGTTTAAGCGCTCTATAAATAAAATGTCTCTTGCATAAGAGCAAGATTAATACAATTCGTTATTATTTATGAATCAGAAATTTTCAACTTTGTCTCCAGACTCAACAAAATATATCTAACAGGCGGCTATAAACACCACCGCGAACGGCAATGACGTAGCAAAACAGACAAGATCAGTCACACGACAAATTCAATCAGACCGTATCTAAAGCATAGCGTCATCCCAACTATTTCTGCGATTGGAAACAGTTTTACAAGCAATAAATTTTTGCAACCCGCCTCAGTGGTACAACATTTATTAGCTACAATCCAGATTAGATTAGCGTTGCATCCCCCGCCGGCCGACGCCCAAGGGACCAGAAATTTGTCCTAGTAATGTGGCCACGCGCCGTACTAATTCGATGGAGTCCCGACCCTTCTATGTGACTCGAATGTCTCGCCACTGTTTCATTTTAATTGAATAGTTGCCGAGGGTGACGCCGTTGTTTTTCTAAAGATAACTTTATAGTTGCTTTGCATAATTGCCCTCCGTGTCGCTCTAATTTGTTACAATTTCGCAATCTGTCACGCTTTGGCTATTCCTCGTAAATCACGGGCATGGGCCGCTCGTAAAAACAACTGCTTCGAAAATATATCGTTTATAAATATTTATTATTGAAACATTTCTTTTGTTTAATTTAATGCAACTAGCTGACAAACTAGTAAGATGGTAAGTTTGATAACTTACCGTCGGCCCTGGATATAAATAGCACCAAAGATATAACCAATACGTTGCCGACCACAAAAGAAAAATGAAGAAAAAAAGTACCTGTATTTTCTCTAGGCTCCATCGGAATACGCAATTAGGGGGGTAATGGGATCACTTATCCAACTATAATTATTACAACATAATATACTCATCTAATTGTAATATACCAGAATATTGCGATTAGAAGTCACTTAATCTTCAACCAATTCCAAATGCTTATGCGAGTTGACGGGAGTAACCAAAAAATTATATTATATCTAATAATATTTTTTAGTATCTTTACTTTGAGGAAGTGATATAGTATTAATTTGAGAATTTACGTGAGATATATAGCAATATCAAATATTATATTGAAACTTTAGTAGCTACAACTAAAATTCTTTAATACTTGCTTTGAGTTCCAGTCAATGCACGATTTACCTTTTATTCAGATGTTTCTATTAATTAACTAACTTCAGAAATAAAGTATTTTATATATATTACAGCAAAATATAAGATAACACAAAATTATTGCTTCTGCGAAGCTAATACAAGATTCCGACTAAAATCACAATTCAGGCTCCAGTCCAGTTTGAAACAAGTGGCGCCATCTCGTAGCCTGTATATAATTTACTGGACCGGTTTTCTCTCCAATGAACTCACGTCTTGGAACCTTATTTGTTGGATGAAAATATTTTCACTTTACGTTCCGTTCAAGCTTTGAACCAGTCAGTTTGGCTGGTTTATCCCGGTTTATTTATTTAAGAGGAAAACAAATATGTGCCTATTTAAGATTTGACGTACTGTCTCGTTTGTTTTCGAGTGTATATTATAAAATAATAGACATCGCTAATTTATAAGTAAGTTAGAATAATATAATTATCTATCAACTTTGTAAAATGTACATAAATCTACTAATAAGTACATAATTATCTATTACTTAAGTATGGAGTTAAGAAAGAATTAAACCTGAGGTCTGTCGTAACGTACGAAATCAAAAGTATTCGTTTGTTACCTTTATGTACGGAACCTAGTTAAGGGTTCCGTGAAAAATTCGTCAGGTCTCCGCGCGACTAACAAAGTTAGATATCGAATGCTTTGTTACAGGTAACATACCACGTATATTTTGTGGTAAGTATAATAATATAAAAAATAACTTTACACTAATGATAGGACTATATTTTCACTCAGATTTTTACTTTTTTTTTATAGTTTTGTATGGTTATTTTAAGTGAGAATGTTTCTATAACGCATAATTCTATAAGGTTAAGGATGTGTTGGGTATTCTGTATAAAAGTATAGGAACAGGAACCATTGTCTTATTAAACTAATTATATAAATAACCATTTTTAGATCATTCATTGTAAGTAGTATGATAATGCGATAATGATGTAAGTAGTATGATGACTACAATAGCACCCTTATAGTGCGCCTATATCGAAGAAACTTGGATGCAGCAAGATGTTTTATATCATATTGTTCTCTATATTATATCGTGGCTACAACAACGGTAAGAACGTTAATCATTTATTTAGAAAATATAGTAATATTAACGCAATCTTTTCAATTAACGCAATACTTCATTGTTTTATACGGAAACAACAAGCCAAAGATTTCTCATGTGCCTGTATAAACTATTTTTCCTCATTCCTCCTTCCTCATCCTGATCCTTGCTTTATCATTCAAGATAATAAATGAATAAATAAGTCTACACACTCACTGTCTCACACGAGGATGCTCTGTATCGTGGGTACCCTGAACTACACAGAAGTACACACACCAGACCGAGAACAGAAATTTAAACTCATCATTCAAGTTTCTGCCCCGTTGGGAATTGAATCCAGGACCGTTAGAAAAACGGTCCGGCAAGGTAACCATTGCGCTACGCAGGTTGTAAGATCGTATAATCGTAATCCCAGATTGTAAAGTGAAAGATAAAGTGAAGTAGTCTGTTATACGATTAGTGTCTTCAAATTTAAGCATTATGTATGAATTCAAATTAAAACGCACGTCTTTAAAATTTTAAAAATCCACAAATCTAGGATACGTTTACAAGATTTTTCATATTTTCATTCTTTTGAGAAAGATTTCGACATAAGTAAACTATGTAGAATGAAACATTTTAAGCAGTAGATACCTGCTACCTATGTCTGCGTAGACCTGACGCTAATGAGTTAATATAATCACCAAGGAATAATGAAATAAAAATAAAACAGAACAAAAGTATGTTAACAAACATTTAATTTTGTATTCTTTATCAATATATTATTTTTAATAACTATAATTTAACTACTTAGTAACATCATCGTTACTTCTATGATTTGACCTTGAAACTAATTCCGATGGAATAAGTCTTAAACACAAACAGCACATATAATTTCTACAATTAATTAATTACATTCTATCTTACTAGAAACGTCTAAGTCCCCTAGAACATTCTGATTTTTTTTGTATTGCACATTTCATTCATTCAAAGAATGTATTTTCCAACAGTAGACAATATCAACGCTCAAAGAAATTGTACTTATTAAACGTATGTACCACCTTCATTTATTTATATACTTCCCATCTATGTCTACAGCATAAAACGTGAACCATTAAAACCGATCACTACGAGACGAAATTAGGAACATAATAAAATTATTATAATAACAATAATTACAGTCTTAAAATTATATTTAAATATATTATTTTACAATATATTACAAATGACAATAGCCCGCAAGCCACGGTGTTTGCACAACCGCAAATAAACAATGATATTATTGCAGCACAAAGGATTGACTTCAGTTCATATAAATCACTCGAGCTTTAAATAAAATGTTCAATGTTATATAATGCACAAGTCCAACCACAGCGTGACCACGTATTCATCATTTTCTTCCGTTCTGCGGTGGTTTCAATCGCGCAATCATCACTCTCTTCTTTTAATGAACTATTGTTCTATCGTATTTATACTATGCCACTGCGTGCGAGATCTTTTGAAGTGTTTAGTCGATTAGTCACTAAGTGGGGCTGTGTGGCGGGTGCGGCGTGTGTGAGGGGTGCGGTGGCAGAGGATGAGGGCTGGCGTCGCGCAAGGAGTCCGGCGAAGATCCTGGAGACGCTCTTCTGGGAGGATACGGCGAAAACCGGTGTTGAGAGAGCGAAGTCGCTGGTACACCACCAGGGTAAACCGGCCGAGGTAGTTGCAGCCCTGATCCAGACGCTAAATGTTGCTGAGCCAGCAGTTGCGGCGCTAAACATGCCCACTGGCCCCAGAGTGCTGCTGCGGGAACTCCATATAGCGGATATGCCGCACGAAGAAATAGCTGCGAGCGAGCTGCTAAAATCGCTTTTTCTTCCAAAGTCAGATTGTTATTATGCTGATCCAGATCAAACGGTCGCAGTGGCGACCGGAGATAATGCTGTTCCGCCAACATCGATTCCATCGTCTCCCTGAAAAGATATAAAATCAAATTAAGTTCAGATGTCACTTTAATTAAAATCTCAAAATGATAATGTGTTATAATCTACCTAGAATGGGCAACGCTGAAGCGCGCATCTTCGGGGAAGACTGATGTTCTTTCGTGCTCGCCCGTGATATAGAATCTCAACAAACAAAGAAATGCAAAATAAAATATTTGAAGTGTCAAACACACGGACAAGTTGCCGATGATCGATAGCGTGTACTAATGATCTCGGTAATGGATATAAAAAAATATGGATTAAGTATTTTGAGATTTAAGACATGGCTAAGAAAGTTACAAATAGTCAGGAGTAGCATAGGAAATCACAGACTGTGCATACGTTTATCTCGACTCAATTGCTCACTGGATAGAGACATAATTTGAGCGCACTTAAGTACCAATCAACGTTGCTCGCGTTTGTTTCTGAGAGCGTGTCCAATGCACGATTAGAGAACGCAGATACCAAATTCTGTCGTAGTCGTAATGAGGCTTAATAAATGCCCATGTTTGCAATGATACATGACATTCGTTGTAATGGATGGTTATAACCAGTCAAATATGCGTTTATAATTTAAATTTATCGATGCGGCCATAATCTATAAATCTCTTTAAACTTTTACTAACACTTTCGTCTATTTTGAAAGGTCTCAATAAATGTAAAAAGTTAGCACAGAAGACACATACCTCTCAAATTCAGTGAGACGTGAAGAGTCGCGGAATCCCTTGGCGAATGGATTACTGTCGATTTTGAGTTTTGTGATCTGAAACAAACGATATATCAAACGTTATTGATTTCACTGAGTTTAGTCACACGACGAACTGAATAAGATTTTTAAACTCAACGCACAAAAACTCGAATAACTTATAAATATAAAAACCTAATATCTTTCTTATAGGTGTGACAAAGTAAGATATGGATATTTTATGCACCTATTCAAATTCAATGCACAATGTCCTTAGAATGCATGCAGAATTAAGTCGATGGACCCATAAAGTGCAAGTTTGATTTAAACGCGGATCGAGGTGTTAAAAAATGTGTTTGGCAGCGGAGGCAAGTCGGTGAGAAATCGGCGCCGCGTGGGGCGCCCCCGCTGAGGCTGCGCACAATTTGCGGATAATATTTACGACAAATCTGCCACAAAACCAGTTACAATTAAAAGGACGCTTGTACACCTAATAAACAATTTTGGTAATATGGTTCGGCTAATGTCTGCACTCACCTAATTCTTTCTTGGACACCAATCATGTAAATAATACTGAACAAAAACAACGTATACGATGAAAGATGGACCGATGAAATAACAAATCTTGTCACAAAACTTTCGTACAAATCAGAGAAGATCAATAAAGCTTGTAACCCAACATGGACTATTATATAAACAGCTACAAAGTTATCTCTGGTTTATATTTAGTCACTAAACTATTATATAAATCAATAATACAAGAAGCCAAAAAACATATTTCCTGATCCATTCCAAGTGTCTATGGAAACTAAAATTAAACTATTAATCGTTCAATTAAGTACCTATATCTGGTATGTGTTGCAAATATGAGTACACATCAAACGGCACATCAGACGATATTATCTCTGCAAAATGAGCAGCTCAATCTCATTCGTCTGCGTATTTGGCGAGTGTAAACTAGGCATTAGAGCCGCTTGCAATAAACAAGTCATCGAGCAGGTCTCGCACGCATGTCAATCTTTCAGCGGAGCGCGCGGCGGCACTCCGCGACGGTAATTATCTGCCGATTGAGCACTCTCCGCTCATCTGCCTCACCTGACACACCTACCTACGCTCGCATAATTGCAGGTATTTTGACAACTTCGCACTAGCCCAGTCATTTGGGACGATGACCCGACGAATGAAGTCGGATACCAGCTAATGATTTCGCACTACGTACTCGCGGCACTTCCTAGACGCAAATTGTTCCATGTTTACGACTGAAATATTACGGAACTAATGTCGAGACTATTAGCTCAGTATTTTTCCCGCAAAAATATTTATGTACGCGTTTGATGTGCATGTCACAGGAACGCGTTAATCTACTAAATGTCTTGATAAACTTCCCCGGCAGTATCGTAGGGGATCAAAGAAAAGAAAGAATAAACTGTAGGAAATATTGAACGCGCCGTCACAAGTTCGTTTAACAGTGAATCGTCTCAATCGCGTTGTGTCGTTATAGTTGACATTTACAAAAATAGACGCATCTTACAATGATCTGTGCCATACTTTTCCGTTGCGCTAAATCGACTTAGCCTGAGTTTCAAATCTACAATTCTATGCAAAATTTAGAGTATTTTAAACTTTTCTAGAGTCAACTAAATGTATAAAATGCATTCGGTGTCTTACTGTGAATACAATTTTCAAGATGTAGAATGATATAATTTTTAAACAGAGAGGACAATGAGTTCGCTAACTTGACTGGGAGTGGGCACGGTGTCCGAGCGAACACGACGTGGGATCGCCTCCCCAGCGAGGGCTGGCGTGTCGAGGGTCAGCTACTTACGTTTGCACACCCACCTGGCGCGCCATTGACTACAATGGGCTCGACGCGCTCGTGCTTCACGTAATGAGTGCGACCACAATGCTACTAACTGACAATATTGACATTATACATTATGTATATGCGTCCCCTGCAATTGTTCTCTACGCGGCCGATGTACGTAAATTTGGTGGAACCGTGTAAATAGATCTTGAAGACTAACGCCCCAAATGCGAAGTATTGTTAAAAAGAAAAATTACATCGGAATAATAAATGGACTGCGTTCTCGCTACCGACGTTTATTAGATTTAGTACAAACATAAGGACGAGGCGTGTCAAAACAACCTAATTTAAGTATCAACAAACGTTCGCCTTGGGCGGCGGCCCGCTCCCGCTCACTGACAACATTAAAGGCGCCTTAATGACATTATTCCCGGGCGGGAAACAAAAAAACTGTACAAAAAGGCGTCAAGGAGAGAGGAGCGGGTGTTGCGCCGGCGCAGCTCACCGGCTTCGCAACATGCTCTGATTATTTAGAATGGTGATGTATTGTTTATGGAAGTAAGCGACGTGACTATCACTCCTTAAGCATTCGTTAACATTTTACAAATGCCACATGCGATACTTACTTATCCAACTACCTATAATGGTATGCTAATACAGGTCTTACAAAACGAAAAACGATCACAAAACTTTCAACTTAACTGAAAATATATATGAAATAAAAAAGAACTTATGATTTACTTGCTGCTAAAACGGTCCCCGTAGTTTGTTAGACAAACTAAATCATCAAAATATTAATCAGTTGCATCTACAAACACATGAAAAGACATAATGGAGTATCGTGTGTCGTGTAAACGTGTAACGGCGACGGGACACGACAGGGACACGTTGAAGAATAAATAAATGTCACGTTAGCCGCGTCGCGCTACATAGCTCATTGATTGACGCAGGGTCGTGACGAGCGACGCTACACAAATAAATTTATCAATATGCAAGCTGGATTTGTCACTTTACTTCAATTTTAGAATATTTTCAGACTTATTTGCTAAACGGAAATTGGTAAAATTACGATGTAAGTTGGTTTTTAGCCAATAGTTATTATGAGCAGTTTTAAAAGAGTCATTGTAGTTCTATTTGTAAAACAAAATTATTAAGTATTAATAGTAGTAATGTTTTTAACAAATTGCATACTATTTTCAGTTTAAATAAATCGGAATAAAGCTAATCTAACGTCGTAATATAACTATGGCCTAATTAGTATGTATAATTTAGTATATGCCCTTATTTGTCAAAAAAGGAAAATTTACGGTTCACTGGTTTACATTATAGTATATATATGTATGTACCTTAGTAACGCATTTAGCTATTATCTCATTTTATTAAAAAAAAATTGTTACGTTTAAATGTACGTCACTCAATGACTATGCAATTCTTGTATGTACATATATGTAATTGGTTTCTCCAAAGCGACTCTCATGATTATGACAATTTATTGTGTCTAGTCCTGTACTATTAAAATTTGTCTAGGTAAGTGTCATATCCGTGACATTCATTTTCACATGAAGTTGTATTCAATTTTTGTGGTGCAGTATGGCATCCTATTTACCTACTTCTTGATTATAATAGCCGATTCTAAAATTATCCTACTCGGGGTTTATTGAATCTAGTAGTAACTACTTTAACAATTGCTTCTAATCATCATAATACAAAGATAACTTTTAAGGTTTTAATAACAAAATCTTGAATAACATTCAGTACCTATTTATATATCACAAATAAGTCTATAGTCCTTCGTCTTCATTCAACAGTTCGATCAATTCCAAACTTTCCCTAATCGTACCGATGGAGAATATGAATGAAATCGTATACAGGTTGTACAAGTTTTCGGCTACCTCCGTCGCAATCTTTATAACGATACGACCCATCCACATTTATAGCATTACCGGTATCAGGTTTATTTTTTAATCTTCAAGCTTCCTTACAATGTTTTGGACATGAATTAACATCGTCAATCGTATTATTCTTATTCATTTCTAAATGTTAGTTTATTCCAATTGCCTCCGAAGTATCTGTGGCGAGTCTTGCTATCAAGTCTCTCAAAGGTCCCACTGTAAGTATCAAATCCAGTTTACACTCATGTCCGTAATTTTGGCTGAAAATTCGTAGTATTAAAGAATAGGCAATCTGCCACATTTTATTGGAAAACGTTTCCAAAATACATTTAGTTTTTGGTGCGACAAATGTGACAAAGCGTACTGACACATGCTAATTTTGAAAGAATACTGCCTACTTGATTTACTGAAATACTTAAGTTTTATTTATTTTAAAAATTATTTTTCCATAGATCATGAATAGAGTAATAAAAAAATTATCACAAAATTGTTGAAAAGAGTTGAAGCCTCGAAAAAAGTCCATAAGTAAATTGTCGTTCGAATAATTAAAAACTTAGAGGCAGTATAATAAAACGTAGTATTCCTACAGTGGCTGGGTGCGCAGACGCAATAAATTCAGACGGCCGCACACGACGGCTCTGCGTGACGTCACACCTCGCGTGATCGATGGCGGAGAGAAGGAGATCACGCTAACCCTCGCACCAGGCCCGCTGGTGGTAAGAGCGGGACGCACGACCAATAAATAATTTAATGTTAAATTATTTTAAATCCTCTCATAAGCAAGTACGTTGACTTCTTGTATTTTTGAGTTATGTCCTCGTCGTGTTATCGCACTAGTATGATTTGTTGAAAAATGAACGGAAGATGCGACACTGTTGGTTCTTCTTATCGTTACAACTATCTAATATTATAATCTGATAAGTGAAACTTAGTATGTATTTAAATATTTCTATATATGAATAAAATAGGTATGTAAAACCGACGGAATTTTTGGCACTAATCGTCAATGTTAAAGGGTTAACAGCGGAACCGATCCGTTGACAAATATAAAAGGATCATATTCATATGAATGCATCGTTTATTTGAAGAGAAAAAGAAGAGTAACAGGAGGCAGCGAGTGGCGCGGGAGGGACAGCGTGACACCTGACCGCAGCCATTTTGGCCCGTGAAATATGTTTATTTGTCATGGCTGTTCTTTGTTATTGAAATTGTGTTTGCCTTTACTCCTTCTTTATATTGTTCGATTATGTCGGAGCAGAACTCGTTTGTGGCTCAATGTGAGAATAGACTCGCATTGGAGATTTTATAATATTGATTGTTGATACTGAGAAATGAGAAATAAATTTCAATTAAGCAGCTATTGAGCGTGTTTACGCATCTACGTTCGGTGGTCGGACGCAGTTATTTCCGTGATTATCTCCTCAAACGGTGCTGGTGTGATGGCATGACTAACGAAAATGCTGGCACGATTTCTCTAATCGTTTCATTCTATTTGAGACGTTCTTGTATGAATTAAGTTTATTTACTCGTGGATTACGCACTTGTGTTAGGACACAGACAGCTGTCATAAATAATAAATTAAATAAACAGGAAGTACGTATTAGATCGATAATACTTGCACTTAATATGTATCAAATTCTATAGACATATTGGGGTATTAAAATTTTGTTCTCCCGTTTGTAATAATAGGTAACATACGTATATTTAGTTACGAAGTTTTTTTTTAAATAGAAGACAAACGTACACATAGTTTTCTAATATCGCGGCAGGTTGCCATCCACGAGATATTTTCGTCTCGACGGAGCAATCAATCACAACAAATTCACAAGTCATCGGCTATTAAAAAACGCATTGTGTGCATTGAGAATGCGTAAACTCTAACAAACATTGTCACCTCGCTGCGACTCGAATTCCAGACAAAGGATCGTTCACAAAACGAACGGCACGACATCGTTGTGGTGGGTGTAAAAATGTCGAATATCGAAGCAGGTCGCTCGAAGCTTTCCCGGGAAACCGCCCCGCGGCGCGCCAGGCGACGCTGCGTCTCATGGTGTTGCCCGCACAAAAAACACTATTCACATTTTTTTTCCCCACGATTTTATCTCACCTTATATCAGCATCACGGTGTGATAAAGCACCAATAATGATGTTTCATTTTGAATCGATTTAACAAACATCGTAAAATAAATGGTAGGTAGGCGACATTTTTATTTGTTTTTTAAGGATAAGCCTGTTTTAAGTTTAAGGGTGATGTAGACACTCCAGTTGCGTAGACTTGAATTTATGTAAAGGGTATTAGATACAGAGATGTATGGGCGCAGGTGCAAACATGCTAAGTGTGTTCTTATTGTTGTAGGGATGGGTTATCTGTGACACTATCTCCGACGTTCGACAAATGTTTTAGCTGTCAGAATTGTGACGTCAGCCAAATCGGGCCTGCGCCCCGTCTCTTGTCGCGATCAGAGAGCCGATATCGCGTTCTTTACATTTTAAGGTAGTTAACTGAAGCATTTTAAAATGTATATACCATCACATTTCTTTTTACGGACACATAATCTTGCATGTCAAATGACATGAATTGACAATGAATGATAAGCCGTAAATTGACAGGGCAACTTACAGTAATATGCGACAGTAAGTCTAGATCTTCAGGATAATCTATAATTTGAAAACAAATTGAAAGTTTTATATCTATTGCTTGTCGCGTTGTAAATTTGTTTTTGTTTAAGAAATTTTACCAAATGACTAAAATTTTACCAATTTTTAGAACCTTTTTTTACCGACATATTATTTTTGACAGAGTAAATCTTGTATCATAGGTACCATGTATTAGCCTTATAGGTACTACTGACTTATCTGTAAGTATTTTTATAGTAATTTAAGCGATCATATATGAAATAAGTTTTACGACGTCGCTTACAGAAGTGTTCCTAATCAAAAGGATCGTGATCTTAATAAAAAGTCTCAGCGTTTAAACTAAATTAAATAAGATATGTGATAATACTTAGTACAGCTAAAATATTAAGATTTGAGATAATACACGTCGCGCCATCTATTGTAAGTTTGCCGAACGACACTAAAAGCAGAGTAGTACTGAATGTATAAAATAAACTCTTTAAAACTGTTCTTCTTAATCATAAATTGTATGTGAATATATTACGGCTCTCTATCATCGTTTATAGTAAGTGCATTATCTACGGGTAAGTAATAAATCTCTTGGGTCGTTAGAATCAATAGATATCAATAGTAAGGCTCAGGGGGCTAATGCACGGCTGTCCTCGCAGCCTAATATACTGCGCAATTGTATTAGAAATGAAGCTAATATTGGGCCTTTAACCCTAACTTTACTCATTTAGAAATAGAATGGAATTCATGAATTGTTTAATAGAGGTAACTTTGTATTAGGTACTATTTACGATTTTTTAAAAGAAACACATCATATTCATCAAACTTCATATTTTGAAATGAACTCAAATATTTAAAACTTTTTTGTTATAACATAACTACACATCTCTCAATAGAACAAGCTTAATATCATATTTAAAAAATCACAAAAACAATAAAGAAGTTCCATCTGGCACTTATCTTAACAGGAATCGATTCCGTATCTCCAAACATTGATGCCCATACTAATAACATCCCTAAAAAATATCTACATCTAAACTCGTATACTGTAGACCAAACAGATAATTAGCGGACGAAGGGGAATGAAGATTTATGTTCCGCGTTGTCGATATAAAGTAACGTTTCCTTTATGAACCTCAAAACGTCCTAATTACCGCGTGGAGAAACAAAATGAGGAGCCGTGGCGCCCGAACGCGTGTGTGACATAGAATTAATTGGTCGTGGCGACAAGCCATGGGCGAACGCGGGTGGGCTGGGAAGAGCGGGGGTTAGCTGCAGGAAGAGAAACGAAGAAACTATACGACTATACTTTAAACTCCATATGATAACATAAAAAAATTGTAACTATTCCAAAAGGTTCAAGGTACGCAAAATTGTGATAATAGTACAAATGAAAAGGTCTTTCATCTTGTTACGAATTTACATTTTAGAATAATAATTAGGTAAAGCTACATAAGACGTGATATTATAGATTTTCTGTTATAGATCTGATCATAATTTGACTAAATAAGAAGCACTGTAATTTGTGTCACTTAATTTTGGATGATCTAATCCTAAAACTTCTTAGTTTGTTAACATAAAAGTATTGAACAAATTCAAATAAAGAAAACAGATAATAAAAAGAAAGAAAAGTACTAAGCCAAGTACTCAAACACTACGAGAAAGGTTGAAACTAGACAGGAGAAGGCTAAACGCTTGTTGGACGGAGAATTAATTGCTCGTAGCACACGCCGTGGACGAGCGCATGCAGAATCAACGGAGCGGACTACAGCGGATAGACTCAGGCACGGCATGTACCTAACTTTATGAACCCCAAAAACTGCTAGTACTAGAGAACATAAAACTGGTACCAACGTGAGCCTAAATCTAAACGCTATGTTACACAAATCTTACATTGTACAAGCTAGTGCGAATATTGTGATAGATAATATAATTTCTCGCGAATTTGACATTGTAACAATTATAATAACTTAAGGAAAGTCATTAAGTTACAAAATACTAGAAAATTTGTAATTTTTAATTTGCATTGTTTATTGAAAGAAGGTTTAATAACTAAATAATTTGATAAAATCTGACATAAGTTTCGGTCTCGATGTTGGACTTGTTAAAAACGGTTTGTTGAAGTCGGTTAAATAAATAACTTTGGGTAACAATGTAACGTGGAAGACAATAGTCGGACATAGGTTTTATATTTAGCCCCGGGTGAAAACTTAAATCGTCACCGTCGCGCACGCGTCACCCGCGCCGTCCGCCGTCCGTCCGTCGTCAGCAGCGACCGCGTGTGGCCGCTCGATAGACAAAAAATTATGTGCTACCTCCCTTTGTTCACACTGGACATACCTTTCGACGAGATGCAATTAGTGACACAGAAATAGAACCCGTCGATAGTCAGTCGACAACACGGTGCGATTTCAAACGCTTGGTCTTCTGATCTATTTTAGAAATCAAATGATACAAGCGAGAATAGGACGATTGGTGCCAATAAAACGTCGTGTACGTTGTTACGACTTATTTATGTGCATATCGATAGTGTGTAGAATGTCGATCGGTTGAAATTCGTAATACTCACCAGCTGATTCTGGTATGCTGTCACCGCAGTGAACACGCACTCCGGGAAAATGAACGTCTTGAACTCTTCTTGCTCCAGGTCGGTGATGGGGGCGTTGATAGCGCCTTCCCGCCGGAGCACCAAATGTATGCGCGGCTGATATTTGTGCATCGAGTTCAACACCAACTAGGGAAGATGATATACAAAGGTTTTATTAAGGTAAATGGGTTATGACTATGACTATGACAAAGGCATCGTAGTTTTTTAGGTCTTTACTTCGAAGCTCTAAACAAAAGCTACGCAAATATTGATTTATAGGTAAAATAAAGCGCTAGTTAGAAACAACATTATTTCTTATTACACTTTTGTCTAAAAGTTTGTGTGAATCTTCATTTAAGTAAATTAGTGGATTATTGAATTAAAATATCACCTGTCCGTTCTTATCCATTTCATTGTTGGTGAGCTTGACCTTCTCGAAGGAGACGACCTGCTTGCGCAGCTGGTCGCCGGCGAAGGGCGA
>DWJN01001382.1:0-18238 GCA_018248895.1 Carystus phorcus
TTGATTTTATGAAACTTAATATTTTTTGTCGTTAACTTAATGTACACTTGTGTTTTGTTTTCAGTTAAGATAATTGAAATTTTTGCCTTTGTTATATTGTTTGCGATTTTTACATAGATCTTTCACACCCCGCAGCTGAAAAATGATTTAACTACTTTCTCTCTCCTCTTCCTATCTAATAATCGAGAGATTCTTGAGATTCTAATAATCGAGTAAACGAATCCCTCTAGTAATCCACACTGGAGCAGAATAGTGAAGTATGCTCTAGGCCCCCTCAGTGCTAAGGAAAGACCTGTGCCCTGTCTTGCCCTTTTGGTTTCTACCAGATAGAATAATTTATAATACAAACTAGTTGGGTGTAGTATAATATGTTTAGTTCAATAGAAGAATGGATTGCTAGATAAAGTGATTTTACATTTGATACAAGAGTGACAATGAAAGTTTTTAAAATTGTTTAGTCATAGGATTAACTACTGAAAAATCGATTCGATTTCGAATATACTCTTTGGAAAGCTATACATGTCGATTGATTATATATATATTTTTACACTATTATAAGTTAATGCTTTACCACTATCCTGCCTCATGGTAAGTAGAGATGCAGCCTTGGGTGGTGAACGCACTAACTTAGAAGAACCTTCACTCTTGTCTTGAAGACTCCTATATTATAACCCAACGGGAACACTGAAGCGGGCAATTTATAATTTGTTTTCACAAATTAAACGCAATTTCACATCTGCGTGTAGTGCATCCAAATTAATTTGACTAGGGAAAATTTTCGCGCCTGGAATTATTCTGATATTCGTTGCGGTCTTAATCAACGAAAATATTATGATTGACTTCAACCCGTCAGAGAACCGATAACCGATAACTTTAAAGGATACGATAGGATACTTAATATTCCAGAAGCTCCATGCCATTACCACTGAAAATAAATATGAATATACCATCACTACCGTGAATATGAATGCGAATGTAAAATTCAGTAATCGTAACCATAAGTTATCCGCAAAACGTAAAAACTACAGCCATCAGTAAAGAGATCACGAACGAAATGTAGCGGTTATAACTGTCGTTCGGCTCATAAATACCGGTATCGACGCATCGACGAATGTTTTATTACCCACCGGCTCCCCTCGCTGGAGATATGGTCGTTTCGCAAGTAAAAACTCAGTGGACATTTTTATTAACAGCTCCTTTAAATTATTTTTCAAGACTAGGAAGAGTTCGGGTATAATTTTTATAATTTTCAAATGAAATATTCTGTGTTACCTAAGTTTCTCATTATAGACATAGCAGAATACCGAAATAAACATTGATATGCATTGACAGATTCCTAATAGCTTCTTTTACGTACAAGTCGTACAATTGGCAAGAGTTTAAAATCGATTCACTTTCACAGTCATATTTCAGGAGTAAATAAGTCAAAGTCAGATTATTTATTTCGTCTTAGGAACTTACAGCTCACTTAACGAAAGTCAAAAACTACAAACAACAACCTTAGTAACATTTTACATATTTTATTAAACACAAAATATATTGTTAAAAAATCAGTTACTGATCTGGTAATCAGTAGCTGAGTATGAAGCGTAAATCAATAGAACAACTGCATTTTTTAGTTAGAAAGGACAGGCAAGAATAGAAAATAGACAGAAGATGTAGCAGAGCAGTGAGACGGGGTCGCGGGGTCGCAGGAGGTACCGCGGTGTACGCGCAACACTCGAAATTCTTGTTTGTGACAACAACTTAGTTTTGTATTATAAACAATATTTTTAATTTGTATATATGTATATGTATGTATGGAGACATGGTATCCGCTACACATACATAGGCAATCAATATATTAAGATATATTACATACATACATAGACTCGTATAACTAAAAAAATTAAATCTACTTTCATCTGAAAACAGTTAAAATAATATAAAGGTAAGAACAAGAAAATGTAGGCCAAGAGATGTTGCCAGGAAGGTTGGCATAGCCGTGTGGATTAAGACCTCTCTGGTTACCACGCAAATGATGAAAGGATTCTGTTGACAATGCAAATGTATGTAATGGATTGATGAATGGGATTTATGGATGAGTTGACTAAGGCTTAACCGATGGGGCTGTAATTAATGGAATATTAAAGGTATATCGGACTATATGTATACCGTTCGCTACGTACGCAATAGACTTTAGTTTAAAAAACAAAAAACTGTTCTAATTGTAATCTGAATTAAAAAGTAGATACTAGTTAAGAAATGACAACAATTTTTTTCTATAGAGTGTTGTAATTGAGTAAGATTGAGAAATTTAAATAACTATAAAGTAATAATTATTAATTTTATTATTACAAAGTGTTGTCAATAGAGTTGAAAATGTTTTTTTATCAAGCAAGTGGGACCGTTACAATATTTTCCTACATATACAGATATATACATAAAAAGTCAAGATACTCAAAATCGTGTTAAAAATATAAAAATTTAAATCCACGATACCGACCACTACGGGGCTATAAATGTATAGCGTTATACCTATACGTCAATTATTACTGAATTCGGTTATCTATGTATATGAAAAACTATGTTTGTTTGTTTATTTCTTCTTTATGGACTCCGAAATGGTAACAGACAGAGTTCTGATTCAGCAACTTCCTTCAGAATTTTCTGAATAAGGTTTTGATGCCAAAATTACATCGATTCATCGATCGGACACATTGTTGATGAGCTAGAATCGAAAATGTATGTATATCCAACATCACTTCAACAAACAGAATCAAAACGATTGTGCTTTTATAAATGTCGACTTCGTTTTTAAATTAGAGTATTTATTTAAGAGTATTACCGCGCGCCGGGACCTACTAGTTTAAACATAAAATAGAAAGCTCCTAAAATATGTATAAATCCACAAAGTTTATTGTTATGTACACAATTAGCCAACGAGTTCGCTCAAACTTAGCAACTGAAACATGGAATGAACATTTCGCTTTGACACTTTAAGTTCGCTTTAATTTTGTTAAAGAACTTCAAAGGGTTAGCTCGTAGTTGTCGGGAACGCAACGAATAAACACAACTACACGGATATTGTATCTGTAACATAGCGACCTGAGATAATACTTTACAGTGTATTGTATGAGCTTGTGGTGCAAACAACTCGGAACAGAGAAGTACTCGATGTATGTATTACGTAGGCAGCCAAACTACCTGATTCTTAGTCATTAATGCCAACTGTATTGTAGTCAAGCATTAACTTATAATTTACAAGAAAAAAATTCTGAAGAGACACCCAGCGCTGCATCTGTATCACTTTCTCCTTAGACACAACACGAGCGCGGGCGCACGTCTACCGTCCGTACCGAGTCTTCTACTCGACTGACAATTGACAGCTACCCTTCTGACGTGAGACAATGTTAAGTATCTACTAAATAGATATAAACACTACACGGCCCTCCGCAAATTTTTGGCCGATACATTAGCGTTGAAATTTACGGCGACATGATTTTTATATAAAATCCTGTATTTAACATATATGTATGTAAAGCTAAATACAATATTAGTATTTATATACAGATACCAATTAACAGAAAATTTTATATTAAACATAGTACGAGAGCATTGAGTCAAATCAAATCAAATCAAATCATTTATTCGAAGTAGGTTTTTACAAACACTTTTCGAAAGTCAACTAGCGACGAATTCTAGGTTTGATACCAGGTCGGTATAAATATTGGTATATGGAGGTCGAATACTTAAAATAGTTACCTATTTTGTTACTAAGAACTTAAATAAGAAGAAAGAAATTAAAAATGCCACATTTTACATGCAATTGTATCGCTACTTCTTATTACTTGTGCTTTGCTTCAGGTAAAATTCGTCGGAACGTTTACGTTAAAGTTCCCACGAAGTCAACGAGCCGTATTATTTATTTTCACGACTCGACAACCCTAACTCACCGCCGGCAACTTTGTGGCAACCCTGTAGCGTCTCAGTGATGTGTTGCCCGTGAAGAAAACTTTAAACATGTGACGGTCGCTGATAAACGAGGCACTACAGGTAATAGATGTGAGCTCGCCTCGAATGTCAACTTACTTTTTATGTACTTGCGAGTTCTGTTGTATCCATAATTACTTATATTTATACAAACCTTCCTTCGCTTTAGTAGAACTATATCTACTTACCTGAATATAATTATATTGCTATTAATTGATTTTAGACTTCACAAAAAATTAAACACCTTCATTCAGTACAACGATTAACTAAAGTAAATTATTAAAATTTATAATTTTAAAAGATATGTTTTAATCTCTAAATTGAACTTTTTAAGTGTAACCTCAGTAAAGGATATATTTTCCGCGACAAAAATATCGAAAAGATAACAAACACCTTGATTCAAGCTTTGATAACATATGTATACTAATATATAAAGCTGAAGAGTTTGTTTGTTTGATTGTTTGAACGGACTAATCTCAGGAACCACTGGACCGATTTGAAAAATCGACAAAATTTTGAGCTTTTGTTGCGTGCGCAGAGTAAATGTTGAAAGTTACTCAAAAATCATGTAATACAATGTCGTTCCTCTCTAAAAGTGTTAAATAAAAGTCTACGACAGCATATGTCTAGTTTTTAAGATGTTAATCTTAATCGTTAAGATGTTAATCTTAATCGTTAAGATGTTAATCTTAATTATCTTAGTGGGTTACCACAATAACCGTTTTTATGGTTATCACAAAATACTTTAAAATAATAATTTATATGGCAAAACAACGTTTGCTGGGGTCAGCTAGTTACTAATATAGATGTAGATTCCATTTTCATTCTGTCTATTCATTTGTCACTACAATAATTTGTTCCCACAATCCCGGGCAGGAATTGCACAACTAAAAGTTGCTAAGCCTTGCTAAAACCTTACTGTTGTTAAAAGTTGGAAGCCGGATTTGAAAGTTTCAAATTTATATTTCGTTAATATAACATAGTATTCTACGTTGTACAAATAGCTGGGTTATTTCAGATATGTTTTCATGCTTAGATATTTTAATACTGAAAATAACTTATTAGTAAAAAATCTATGTGTATGTACCTGAAATTTTTTTGCAGTTTTATTATTGAGGATCTTAATTATATTTTTCTTTATTTTTGTCCCGCTATTGTAAGAAACGACTCACCCAATTTGGATTCCGTTTACACTCTTATATTTTGGCTGAAAGGAACCTGTAGTTTTATTTTAGTCAATGGAGAAATAAAAAAAATATAAATCAATTTAAGGAAATAAATTCTAACATTTCTTGGGCGATTATTCAAGGATAAGTTTAACAAAGCGAAGCGAAAGTCATTTTTGATTGTACTTAAATGTGACATACGTATACATTAACAAAGAAAAGTAATGTCCGGACTCCATCTTACTGCCAATATCAAATTATAGTACAGCATGACTGGCTGTTTACGATTTTATAAAGAAGAATAAAAAATATTCTTGCTACTGGCATAAAAAAGAATAAAACAATTGACAAGTTACAACTGGTTTAGAAACCCTTTGCAAATGACAGAACATTTTATAGTATAAACTTGGTAAAAACAAAAACAACTTCGTTTCGCCTAACAGTCAACGAGTGATTGACATAAATTGGCATAACTTCTTTATTGGTAAATCGATTGAAATGAAAAAAATATATAATATATTAAGCAAAGCCCTGCACCATATAATTCTGAAAACTGCATTAAAATTGGATAAGCCATTTCTGGGATTACCATGCACAAACATACAGACAAAATTAAAAAACATTGTGAATTTTTAAATATACTTGCCATGTACAGACAGCGATCCGTTAGTTTTCTTATATGGATATATAAAATATAATATATCTAGTTTTATCCAACTTGAAAGATAGGATTGCTTATATCTCGATTTATAGTCGCAATATTATTTTATTGCAAATTATTTGTATAATATCTAACAAAGGATTAGTTTCACCAGATTCTAACAGATGGCGGTGTAATTAATCGGCAAAATTGTATAAGTAAACCTTAGTCACAGCAACGCGTGGTCGAGACTGCTAGTTTTAAATATAAAGACAAGTTAAAATCTTAAATCTCTAAAGGTCAATATGAGTCTATTACAGAATGGGCTATTTCAATAGGCGACGGTAAAACTCCTCGGCGGGCGTTTGTTCCGGCCGTCGGTTTACTGTAAATTTATTTCTTTACCTTAACCCTTTACCTTTTCACAACACCTGTCTCGGCAAGCTGGGGCAAATAACACTTTAAGTAGGAAATCCGTACCCTAGTCCAATATAAATATTAAAATAAAACAAGATGTAATATGTATTACAACAGTGAAGTTAAGTTGTTTGCTTCTCACAAATAAATTATTACTTATCTGGACGAAGGATAGAATGATCTGCCCATAATATCTAAGTAAATGAATGAGTAAAGTAATAAAAAGTACCTGGCCCAATATTGTTGATATTTTAAATTAGTCATAGAGACTTTAAATATAATTCTCAAATACAAAATACAAATAACTTTATTTGTGAGCATAGGTATTACAGGTCTTAAAATTATGATACAGAGTGCTCTATGTTCGACCCTCTTTGGGTATACAAATATTTAATCCTTAAAATAAAAAAAAATAAAATTAAAATCTATACTTCTACACTAATAATATAAAGCTGAAGAATTTGTTTGTTTGTTTGTTTGATTGTTTGAACGCGCTATTCTCAGGAACTACTGGACCGATTTGAACAATTCTTTTAGTGTAAGATCCATCCATCCAGTCAGTCCACTTATGTAGGAAGGCTATAGCCTATACACCATTACGCCATCAAGTGAATCAAGTGAACAGGAGAGGAGCAGCAATAAAGAATATTGCGAAAACGGCAAAATTTAGAGCTTTCCTTGCGTGCGCTGAGTAAACGGTGAAAGTTACTCAAAAATCATGTATTACAAATATTGTTCGCCTCTAAAAGTTCGGAATTAAAGTCTAGTTCTAGCTTTTAAGGTTAACCCACTATAACCATTTTTATGGTTATCAAAATAGTTTTAAAATAAATAATAATAATTTATATGGCAAAACAACGTTTGCTGGGGTTAGCTAGTTTTGTGATAAAGATTAATATTGAGCAAATCATTATTTTCGAATATTCACATCAAATGTTGAGTCATAAATAAATACAGAGACTCTTGTATGGGAAGCAGAACTGTATTATCATCGCTCTCAACTTAAGTGGCCAACATTGCTGGTAATATTTCAAAAATATATTCGTACATTTCGACACCCTCAGGAGGGGCCAAATCGCGGTTTATAAACGCAATGAGCCGCTGTAATCTCCTCAAGGCGCTACCAGCTCCAGTGGTTTCGAGCGCCGAGTTGAGGAACCTCATAAATCTCTGTCACCTACCTCATAAACGTCGCGATAAATGTATATTTGTCGCGTATCAAGCCGGCAACGCGTGAAAAATACTCTCGAGACGCGGAACCAGGTTGCCACGTGACGCAAACCGGGCGTTATCGTGATGGAGTAAAGGACAAATTCGCGTGACAGATTGTCGAGATTGAGGAGTAACTAGCGCAGTTTTTAGGTCGCAGTAACGTGAGACCTATTTATGGAACGTGCGTGAGTGCTTAGGTGTATGAGTTGAATGCTTATAATGAGTGACATCTAGACTTAGTCACTTACTGTAGACAGGACAATGTATCCTTTAAATATCTATCAACGGCCTAATCTGAATATTGAATATTTTTTGCACTTTTTAATGCAAAAAGACTTGGTGATGGATACAGAAAACAAACATTTTTTTTGGAATTATTAATTATTAAAAGACTGAACAGATTTAGATATTAACCGAAAATAAAACGAGCTTTAGCCCGCGGCTTCGCTCGCGTTAAGAAACTTTCATCCCCTATTTTATCCCCTTGCGGGTAGATTTGATCAAAATCCTTTCTTAGCAGATTCCTACGTCATAACATCTACCTGCATGCCAAATTTCAGCTCGATACGTCCAATGGTTTGGGCTGTGCGTTGATAGATCACTATGTCAGTCATATTTAGAAAACTATTGCTTTAAGCATAAATTACGATAAACTTGATAAGTAAGTTAAGTAACGTAAGTTGCTATCGTTTACTGAAACAATTTATGGGGGTTTTGCTAGTTTAATATATTTCTGGTCTGTGCTTTAGATATCACATTACTACCGTGAAACTCCCCAACGCAACATAGTAACAAAAACCATGTGAAACACTTTTGGGTATTATGAAAGCTCGCTCGTTTATTTTTAAGCTCCTGTGTTGTATCCTCTTTGCTAATCCGAAATGCATTAGCTCAGTAAAATAGCTTATAGACCTCCAGAACAAGCAGACACCAAGCTTTAGTTAAAGCTAATGTTTTTAAAAGTTTATTAACGTACTAGGTGACGAGGCCAACTTTGTTTCGCTTAACAGACAATGAATGATTGACATAAATTGATATTTATTACCTTTTACCTTATACCTTTTTTATTTGTTAACCGATTGATATGAAAAAAGCACGAAATGTTAAGTGAAGCCCGTCATATTACATATAATTCTGAATAGTGCAGTCAATTCGGATAAGCCATTTCTGAGACTAGAGTGTACAAACATACAGATATACAGACCAAATGAAAAAATATTGTTTGGGTTCTCTTGTGTATACAAGGGGACCTTTATATATAAAGCCACTAGTAGACCTGACAACTTCGTATCACCTTGGAACATTTATTCCGTTTTTGTAACATTTCTTATCACTACTGTACTACTATTAATTATAACGTTATATTATATAGCCTATAGCCTTCCTCAGTAAATGGACTATCCAACACAGTAAGAATTTTTCAATTCGAACCAATAGTTCCCGAAATAAGTGCGTTCAAATAAACAAACAAACAAACCCTTCATCTTTACAATATTAGTATAGACTATGAATCCTTAAATATATTTGCCATGTACAGACAGCGAACAGTTTCATTATATGTTTAAAATAAACGTAGGCCAGAAGTGAGAAACCCGAATTGTGACAACGATTAATTGATGAGTCAAATAGTTAGATGGATACTAATTTAAAATTATATTTCGACCCTATTTAAAGTATCACTATTGCTCGTATTCACGTGATTGGCTTCATTAACCTGAAACCAAATCATTTTACGACGGCTTCAATTTACTACATACATAAACGTACGATCGAAGGAACCTTCCAATATTTTCAGTCTCCCGACACATCTTCCATTGCGTCAAATCAACTCGAATCGCTATCAGTCGACCGCTACTCGCACAAATTGGTTCCAATGGATGACTGTTTGCGATTGATTTTTGGAAGAAATGTTTTTCTACTAAGCTACAATATTTTGTCGCAAAAATATTATTCGGTATTTTTTTCTCAATAACTCTGTAATATATACGCCACATTTTATGATGGTAAGAAATATACCACTAAAAGTGATACACATTATATATATTTCGTTATACATTACGCGATTCATTCTAAAATAATGAGGTCTAACCGACACTATTAAGTAACTAATAGTAACTTAATATGATTTACGTGTACCATGAGAATTAAATAGGTTAGCAACATTTAACACAGTTGAGATATACATAGGTCTTAGGCGTTGTTCAGATTGGCGCACCACGAGCAAGTCCTAGCTCAGATCAAAACAAATTAACAAGTTAACAATACAGTTACATAAAATAAACAAGTTATTTTTTTTAACGACAATGTTGTCATTTGGAACTCAATAAAACGAAAAAGTGACAATAAAAAGACATACGACGCATCGATTGGTGGTTGATTCAAGTGAAAGGGTATAAAGTTAATTAGCCAGGTAAGATCTGAAAAGACAATACCAACACTACACATATTCATAATATTATATTTCTTATGCAACCAACCAAGTACGGCTGGCTTTCGTTACCCATAACAGCCTAAAAGAACCAGTTTTTACCAACAACGTTGGTAAAACTTGGAACAGAATAGAAATCGTTAGGCCAACAATCGTGTACATTCCTAATCTACTGCTAATCGTATTTCCCAAGACCAACACAGGATTTACTCGGCACTTGTTTACTTCGCGATGCAAATAGAGCCAGATCGGTGCGGCTAATCCGCCGGGGAGATGTTTGCGTCTGACACACAATTACATCCCCTCCGGCGAGGGCCGACGTCACGTTCACTATGTGTTTCTTTGTTGCCTATATTTTTAAACCACTTAAACTAAACACCATTTATAGCCAAATTATAGTTCAATCGAATATTTAAATAAAAAGGACGTCTATTAATAACAATACTCAGGATATTGTGATAAGGTTGTAAATTTATTTTATGCATTCATTTTAAAAGACTTGTTGAGATGTTCTTACCCTTGTTTCGCCTCATTATAAAGCACCTTTCGAATAAGGTGGTAGATAGACATAATCTGACAAAATCATATGACAAGTAAATACAAGTGCAATAAAGTCGAGTAGAGACATCAACCTGCAAAAAATACAAATACTATAAGAATGGTAAATACCTACTAAAATTTTAATATCTGTTAAAACAAACATTTTATATATAACATTTTCATAACTAAACAGAAACCCAACTAACTTAACTACATCAAGTTAGTCAAATAAAAACTGATTAGAAAAAATGGTGATACATTGTAAAGTTTACTTGGAAACACCATCAAATCTGTTTAGTATGTATATTGCGATAATCCACGTCATGTACTGAGAATCCAAAATGTAGTGGATTGAAACCCATTTATACTCACGAAGTTGAGGATAAAGACAGTTATGAGTCCGCGGGAACTTTTTGACATAGTTCCACCATTTCCATTTGCCACCGAACATCCCGACGCACGGCGAGTATCCATCCTTACGTCGTTAACATCCCCCCAGTACGAACTATGCGGTTTGCTTCGTCATTCGTTTTGCGCACACTAAAGATTGGAATAGTTATCCTGCCTCGGTGTTCGCAATTACTTATGTTATGATGTGAGAATCTTCCTTATTATCTTACCTTATTATCTTACCATTACTTAATAAATATATGAAAAAAGCAATAAAAACTGATCAAATCACAACTTTTTGTTTAAGATGAGAAGTACTTAAATTTTTGTCTTTGTATATTAAAAGCATTACCGCAACTGAAGAATTTATTTTGAAGAACAATCAAATACATCTCTATCTTACAAAATTTATAAACATCAATTCGCCGTTTCGCAAAACCTTTTTTATCAGATATTTTCTACGATTCCAAAGCAGGATTTTGTATGTCAAAACACTGTTACAATAGATACGAGGGCAAATACAAATGGCAGGCGAACGGGCAGACAAAGATCATAAAGGTTCGTTATCGGGCGAACGATACGCTCCGGTAATTGAAAACAAACCCCATTTTATACAATTTTCACAACAGAAGGTTTAAGCTAGCTAGTTGACAATGCGACGTGACATGACAGCCGGTCGCGCGCAGAACAGATTTACCGAAGAAAATAAATGTTGTACCGCCATACTGTACCCAGTACACTGCTAGTCACGTTTTAAAGCTTTCAAAGGATTTAGGACAAAGCTTTTATAAAATAAATAATGGAACACGGTATGTTATCGAATCGCTTAAACTTTAAGTATTTCAGTTAAGTAATGGTTTACTGATTTAAAATACTTTGTGATACAACATCGTGAATTAGTAATGAGTAGAATATCAGTGAACTTCAGTCAATAAAGACAACATAGTTACATTAGTGTGCTAATTTCCATGGCATATTAATTGCCTATTAAAATGTTTAAAATACTTGAGGTATTTTTAATTTGTTTTATTTCAGTCGATTTACACGATAATTAAGTTGACAGAAAAGCATCCCGATTAAATATTTCTCAAGATATAAGTTTACCGAACCTAAGCGCGGTCGTTAACTATAGTTATATTTGTACTACTACTACTATAAGTTATCTTTAGTTTGACGAAATGAAAGCATCTAAGGTTCATTTGTATGTATATCTGAGTGTCTCTTCCAATTTTTCCAAAACCTATCGGACAAAAACGATTTACCAATATTCAGCTGACACTCGTACCAACTTACACCAATCTTATAAATCAATACATTAGTCTCTAGTACGGAACTCCGTAATAAAATTCCATTTCGCATATATTTGAAATCCGTGTGACGCGTTTCAAGTAAGTATTCAAAGGGTCCTGTACACCCGACCGTGTTTACATGGTTGTCTGTGCCTCGTTCACTACAACTTATAAACTTGTATCGAGATACATGCTGATATGTGAAGTGCAGTTTGAAGCTAATGGACTTTTGGGCAGTCTTACTTAAATTTCACCTCTCCGTAGCCTGTTTATAATCAAATCTTATAAGTTAAATTTGATTCCTTTTCCAATGTCCGATGGAGCTTAAACTTGGCACACTCGTTTGTTGTCCTGTTAAAGCATGATACTTAAATGTCGTACTTTGTAATATTTAAAAATTGTAGTATTTAAAAAATCGATTTATGTAGAATCAAGATTTTTTGACGCTTAATTTCGAATGTTAAGTGACTTTAAAGAAATAACTACGCTTTACTTCGTAATATAGTGAAAACTAAACCATAAACAATATCTGTACGTTCAAATGCTAGGCCGTGTACACGCTACGATGACGAGAAAATGACGAAAAAAGTTTTACCAGCTTTTCCAGTTTCCGTCGGCGATTTCTATATTTACGCCGAGATGCATAAATACATTTCCAAGATGTACGATCGGTTTCGTGATAAGTATGCGATGTCATGCCCCATTCTCATTTACAAATACCACACGACAACAATATACAAATGTGTGTGGAACTAAGTCAATGTAAAGAAACCTTCAGCAAGAAATTAACTCAATAAGCATCGCATAGCAGAATAGCGGAGCACAGTGTAACAGAATAACAGAGACAGCGGCCGATTTAGCTCAGCGTCTGTCTAGGCGTTTGTTTCTATACACAATAGAAGCCTTCCTCTGAATGTGCTGCAACTTTACTACAAAGGACGCTTATAAAAACTGCTGTTCCACTTCTGTACGCTACATGGATGGCCTGATTTATAGCTATTTTGTTGAGTTTAGTGGGAAATTTATAGTGAACGAAATAGGGTACACTTCGCGACTGGATCGTAACTATTGTGTTATTTAAATTTGGAACAGTGTTGTTGTTGCTATTATTTGACGTTCATTATATACTATTCAAGACTAAAACGGGGGCAGACCCAGCTTACGCATTCAAATCATTTTCAGTCGTTATAGACACTATTGGTGTAGCAAATGACCAACATTTTAAAGAATTTCTCTATTTTTCGATTAGTCTGTTGAACGAGTTTCATGCAAAAAAGTAATGAACTAATTTCGATGAAATATCTCTTCAAGCAAGTGAACAGCTCTTTAAGCAGTGCATCATCTTTTTCTCAAAGCCATTCTGGGTATTTTCAACCCGATATAATTTCATTGTACATAAAATAGAAGTGTGAATTTTAAGCGTACAAGTTAGAAGTATAAAAAAATTACCAACAATTCATACAAATATATGACCGATCGAAAATATTTAATTTTATAACTGACCGATTATAACGAACTATCTGGTGTGGTGTCACCTGCTACTATATCCCAGCGATTCCTAATAGATATTTTTGGGTTTCTTTAAATTAAAAGCACTCTCTTCGGTGTGTCTTGAAGCAGTGACGAGAAGCTAGTATTGAACTGTCAATTCTTTCCAATCGTTTCTTTTCCTTCTAATTTTAAATTTCGATCATAGAGCAGTTCAATACTAGGTTCGCTACTGCTTTACGATAAAGAAGGTTTTATTCGATAATATAATAATATATACATATTTATATTTCATCGTGCACAGTGAGTCTTTTATATACGCAAGATAACCCAAAACAAGGTTTTTCATTTTGTCTATATGTTTGTGCATGCTAATCTTAGAAATGGCCTATCCGATTTAAATAGTTTTCAGGATTATATTGTGATGGGTTTTACTTAATATTAATTGCTTTTTTCATCTAAATCAGCTAAAAGATAAAGAAGTCATGTCAATGCATGTCAATCATTCGTCGGCGAAACGAAGTTGACCGGTTCTGAAAGTGACATAAAAACAATCAAAATTACGATTTACTTTTTAATCAAACTCTGTGTGATAATGTGACCCAAGAATTGTATATACAGATATTTTAAACTCTAAAATATAAAGCTAACTTAGTATAAGTCATGCAAGCAAGTAAAACATCCGTCTTCTTCAAGTCAAGAGGCAAACATGTAACGCATTAAAAATTGACACCCTCCTCAAAGAGATGAAAAAGGTTTCGAGTTGAAATATTGAAGAAGTTCGTTGGGCGGAGTGCATCAATTATTCTTCAGGGATTCATGATGTGGAAGGCGAAGTTGAATTGTCGGAATACTGAGATTTTCACAGAGGGTGAAAATTAAGCCGGCTACAGGAATAGTTTTATTATGTACGTATGTTAACTAAAGATATTTGATATATAATAGATATTATTAAAACAACTTATTTCACGGGATTTTAGTTTATATTTTATCACCACTAATCAACTAACAGCCATCATGTTATTCATTTTTTATTCCGACAAAGCTATATTGAGCACTACTTTATACAAAGAAGGAATTATGCAAGTCAATATCACAATATTCATGACACTAATAATATTTAATACTTATGAAGACTTTAGTTTCACTTAAGTACCTAACCATTCCATAAAATTTTGTTTAGAATGCAAAGGTCTTTAATGCCTTGTAAACAGGCTAAAAGAAAATCTCGTTTTCTCTTTAGTTTTTCAATCGATTGTCTGTATTTTTATTTAGTTTGTTTTGATGACAGTAAAATAGATTTGAATTGATTTTGTGGCAAACAGCACATAAATAGGTATATGCTCTCATATATACAACCAGCAAAATTATTGAGAAGCGAATTTTGAACACTAAAAGAATATTATAAATAATCATTATATGTTTATTTGATAGTAATTATCTTTAATTATTGTATTATTAAAGCCACATATTTAACGCATCTTCCAAATTCAAACAAACATTTTTAATCTTTTATCATCGTGATAACTAAAAATCTTTAATTCCAAAGGACACAAAATTTTTGGCTTTTAAATCGATATTTCAACCCAGTTATACAATTGACATATAATTATACTATGTAACTCAAAATTAATATAATTTAAAATCGACTCAACTGTAATATATTTCTTGTGGGTTACTCTAATAAATAAATTTTGACGTTAAAGTTAACAAAGGAATAACGTTTGCTTCTTCCTTTATAAAATAGACTCCTTTTGTCACTCAAGATTCTATTAATCTACTGTAGTGCGGCCTCGTGGCTTCCCTTCCTTCCCCGAGGGGATTGTGTAACGCAAATATCTGCAACGTGCTACCCATACAAACTGCGTAAGGAAATTTTTCCTGGTCTTCATCTTAAAAGATTTAGGTGTATGCCATGATTTACTTGTAAAGTAGTTTCTTAAAATATTGACATGGGTAGTTGCTACAGTGACGGACAAACCAGCCTTCAAAGCGTGGTGTCTAGTAGATTTGTTTCTATGTTAATAATAATGTAACACACATATAACTCCACCGTAGAATTGCCTTTATCGTGGGTGCCGTGAGCAATACACAAAGACAGACACCCCGGACCGAAAACAGTTTGTGGTTAATTTTCTATCAATTTATTAAGGTATTTTACTAGATAATTGAAGTTTTTCTAATACTGGAACAAAGAATAAACAAAAAGTGCATTTTTATCTTACTCTGAATTTTATCTTACTATAAAATTAATTATTTTGTTTTATTAAATTTCTAATTAATTTGTAGTAAACCATTTTTAGATTCTTTTTTTAATATTATATATGATTAGCTTATAGGTGTATTAAAAATCAAATTTAAAAAAGTTAGCATCTCAACAAAATCAACATATTCAACTACGAGTATAACTCATGAACATGAGCATGTGTGATGGATATAATTTTGGTACCAAAATCTTTCCAGAAGATTCTGAACAAAGTTGCCAAAGACATTACTGCTCTATCTCCTACCATTTCAAAGCCCATAAACGACAAACAAACAATCACCCATTGATTTTTACATATGATATAATATGAACGAAGCAGATCTCTAAATTTTAACATAATAAGTGCTTTACTATATTATTTGACAATGTCCATTATTGGTACAAGTACCCTATATACATATATCTTCCTTATTGTCTTACAAAATAAAATAGTAGACGAGACAAAAATCCGAAACAGTTTTGAATATAACAAATGTTGCAGTGATGACTTGCGATAAGTAAAAATGTTTTTATATCTTCTACATAATGGATATGAATTGGCTTTCTTGTCATTTTTAGTTCATGACTCTTTTGATAAAACTATGTATAAAGCTCTAATCTTCAAGTTGTTTCAAGATAGTTTCTGTTAAAACTTGAACTTAGCAATGATCTTTGATAAAAAAAAAACAGTAATTATAGAGTCTGTAATAATACATTTATGTAGATATAATTACATTTCTCAAAAACTTTTTTTGTGTTAACCAAAATTTGTTAACTGCTGTTAATAGAAATTTCAAGAAATAAACTTCCAACAGCTCGAAGCGTCATTTAAAAGACTTTTGAGACGCACAACTTTTTATAACTCCTTGTTAAGAACTAGCCGTAGCGTTTTATTGAGGCGAGATATATCCAACGACATATTTTCATGTAAACGGCCGGAGGAGTTTCGAGTGAGTTCGAGTAACAAGAGCAAAAGAAAATACCGTAGTTAGGCATGTCGCCAGTCCAATATTCCAGATTTATGGACAATTTCATTAGAGGACTCCAACTTTGGATGCCTGGTGCACCGCAGGGTAACATTCTTGGTCCATTCGTTTTTAATATTCATATGTCCAAGCATTTAAAATTAAAGTGAAAAATCTTTTAATCGCAAAATGTTATTACGCAATATATGAATACCTAATATATGACATTAAGTAATTTAACAAATAAGTCATAATTTTTTTTTTTCTATTACTAATAATTATAATAACATTGATGTAAATCAATTAATCCAGCAATAAGTAATGATATTATGAGTTTATACGTGCACATATTATAGAAAATTGTATGGCCATTATGGCGGGAATACACAGGAAATTGATCATTGACACCAGCTATCTGAAATTGAATTCTATTGTAGCCGTACCTGTATTTCTCAATTAAGAAAATGATTATTTGATTCATTGATATTCATCACTACCTTGTTAACTATCTAGATTGTAAATTAATAATTTTACAGATTATGGAAAGATTGATACATACATAATATTATGATTTTTAATATATGGCTACTTGTGTTAGAATTATATTAAGTGTAATAAATCTTAGGTACCATAAATGAACACAAAATCCTTAGAAACCTAGAATATTATAAGAAATTGGAAGTCTTCTTTGTGCCGTTATATTTGTATTTAATTTGACAAAATTGTAAGAAATATTGTTCGTAACAAGATCCATTTGTGAGTTATTATATTATGTAATTTTTAATAACAGAAATGTTCTTCAATTACTGTAATATGAATATAAAGAAATTGCGAACGTCAGTATTCCCATTGGACTATAAAATGGATGTCGTCAACACAAGATGGTAGCCAAGTTGTAACTTATAATAATAAAAAAATAAGTTTGATGAAATTTACAGATAGGCAAGTACAATCGCTGTTACTCCATTATTGCGTTGCTTTCAACGCATTAATATACCAATTCAAAGCACGGGTCTCTCCTCGTCACAGAGAAGGTCTAGAGCATACTCAATTGATTGACGATGATGATGAAGGATTGATGAAGAGGTTAGTGGCCAACTCGTCGGAAGTTTTATTGGCACCCAAAGGCCTCCAAACTGGCTTGATGACTGCGATTTACGATAAAACCAATACACCTAGATAGTTATTAAGTAACGCACAAAAAGATGTGAATTGAGAAGCGTCCTCCTTTTAAAGTCAGTTAAAGACGAAAATACGAATGGTATGTACACGTTTACATTAAAAATACGGTATAATATAGACGGTCATGAGAAATATTTTTAAGACCATACAAAAAATATAAGTTGAGTTTATAAAAAGGTCCTAAAGTATATCATATTATGATGGAAAATAAATAAACAAACGATAGAATAATTGCACGCTTGGGACAATTATTCCTTTTGCTTCCCAAAATAGATAAATGGTCACCAAATAATGTTGATTGTGC